>OY856187.1:131536457-131676457 GCA_963693315.1 Diogma glabrata | reverse complement strand
AATGTAAAATTTATTAACTCTGATTTTTACTAGAAAACTAAATAAAGGTGTTATTGTGCTATTCGATTTTGTGTAAAATTTAAACCTACTTAGAGCTTTAACTAGCGAAATTTAGTTATTATTTCAAATTCAGTTTAAAATTTCATTTGTTGACATAATTTTATGTGATAGATTTATCTCTTTCTATTTATCCAAACATTATCCATAAAATCCAATAAGATTTTTGAACGATATCAACGAGCAGGGTTAATTGTTTTTGTTAAATTAATTCTTGTGTTTCAAGAAAAATTCAAAACATTTTGCGTTAATTATATTATATAAAATAATGTTTTATAAAATTTAAATAAATACATTTCAAATAAAAACATCAAGTGAAAGATAATATTTTTATCCAATTCAATCCCAATACTTTTTTATATGAAATTCACTCAATTTTCAAAGGGGTTTTTTGTTTTTTATATATATGTACATAATATAAATGTTTTTAACCATAAATAATCATAAATAATTTTAACCATAAATATAATAACATGAATTCAGATTGGAGAGTGCAGAGGACTACAACTTAGTCATCATCCTATTATACTAATAAATTACATGAATAACAGGCTTCCGACTGGAGATTGCAGGCGAGAAATACGGGATTGCTGGTAGATACGGGATTAGATACGGGATTGCTGATTGGCGATTGCAGATTATATGTATAAGTGATTGTCCTTGTGATTGTCTCCTAACAGTAGTAGCTAGATACGATTTGCCAGGTGTCTGTAACCGGGTCGTTCACTCCTAACTAACAATTACCTACCTATCCTTACCTATTGTTATATGTAAAACGACTGTAGGAAGTGGCCCGGCCGTAATCCGGGAGTCTCGCCTAGTGCTTGGTCCTACAGTCCAATCAATCAATCAATCAATCAATCAGAAGAGTTTTGTAGCTCTGATCACCACTATTCCAGTCCCTGCTTTAGAAAGATGACTTAACGTGAGATATCACATACCACTGACACTAACAGTGGGATATCTATGGAATATTCCTTGATGATGAGACGCTATTGCTATACTCGAACAAGCGAGCCTTCAGCTCTTAATATGGACTTTAACCATTGAGAAAGATCATTGCTGGATTATTGGTAACCCATATTTTAGTTTTGCTCATTTTATTTTTATTTTCTCTATTCTATCGTGATTTAATGTTTATAGTTACCCTTTTAAGAAAGCTCAAGCGATCCTGCCGCTAGAAATAGGAAGATTCCTTTGCCAGACAGATTTGTGAACAAAAAGAATTGAATGTGTCCGATTTAATCAACAAACAAATTCGTAGACTAAAATGAAAACACATTGTACAAGCTGTAACGGAATAAAAATTATATTAATCAATTTTTATCCATTCTTTTAAAACAAATTAATGAATGAAAAATCGGTTGATATAAATAAAAAGTTGTTCGGAATGGAAGTTCTTTTTTTCTAACAAAGGACTTAGTCGTATTTTTTACAGCAAACCTCAAACTTAAGCCACATAATCATTACATATTTTAAAAGCTGATGTAGCACGGCTTCTTCGCAGTAGTTTTTGATTGGTAGCCTTTCAAATATGGAAAGTAAAAAGCCACATTTTCGACATTTTTTATTATTTTACTATCGAAACGGGAAAAATGCTGTTCAAGAAAAGAAAATATTATTCGATCTGTACACTCAAAAAAAAAACTAAGTGAAACGAATAAAATTCTACATACATTCTACAATTTTTTTATAAATATACAACACACAAAAATTTTTGTAAATTTACATTTATACAATTAATTTTGTCAGCATGAAAAAAATTATTTGTGAACACTACAAATTCTTTTACTAACTTCCAGCAAAAGATAGTAAGGTTTATAAATTAAATTATGATAATATCCGAAAAATTTTTTGGATTGATAAATATTTTGTAAAATACTCAAAACTAAAAATATTAGTTTATCAGAGATATTGTGAAATTTACGCAATTTATTTATGTGTTTTTTACAAAAATTTTAGAAAAATCACAAATAATTTTACTTGTTCAACAAAAGACATTTATGGATTTAATAAAGTTTTTTTTATTTTTATATATATATATATATATATATATATATATATATATATATATATATATATATATATATATATATATATATATATATATATATATATATATATATATATATATATATATATATATATATATATATATATATATATATGTTGAATTTTTGTAGTTTTGATTCACCCTTGTATATGTTGTTGTTGATTTAATGTATTGTCGAAGGTGCCAAACGAAGTATATTAAATATATGTGTATATTTATATATATATATATATATATATATATATATATATATATATATATATATATATATATATATATATATATATATATATATATATATATATATATATATATATATATATATAAATATACACATATATTTATGCTATATGGGGACGTCGTTAATAAAAAAACATAATTTTTTGCTAACATTTGTCATATTTTATTTATTTTGTTATTTAAAGTTTATAAGTATTATTTATTTCAAAGTTACATAAAATCTTTCCAAGCGTAATCCATAATAATTAAAAAAAAAATAAGCTTAAAACTAAACAATAAAATTACTTTTGCAGTCTTTCAATTAAGTACAACACTAAATCTTATGTACTTTTCTTTACCATGTAAATGTAAATATAATGTTTACCATGTAAATGTAAATGTAAAATGTAAACTGTAAACTATGTAAATTCAATACAAATTTTTCGGCAGACTGAACAATATTTTTCTTATAACTTGTTAAATTGTAATCCGAGCACAATGGGTGAGCACATTGGAAAAGTGTTGTTTTCGAAGTCCTGCTCAACCGATACATCTTGAATGTTAGACGAAGATAAAGTGATAATTTTACTACTCTACTAATATTTCCTAAAGAAGAATGTCTCACATTTAAAATATTATCATGCTTATTCTTTTTTAAATGTCTTCTAAATTTATCTACATTTGAAGAAAATTTTTTGCAGCTATCAGCAACACAACAATACTCACTGGTTCTAGAAAGAGTGTGGAAAACTTTTAAATGAGCATCAATGTCTTTTGGAAACATCTGAAACAATGAAAAAGTTTTTATACCTTTTTACTTTATACTGCCCGTCACCGATTAAGTGGTTGTTGAAATTTGTGCTGGATTTGATTATTCTCTATTTATTTAAGGATATGCAGTTCGGAAACTACAGTTATCCTCTATTATCCAATTTCGTTCCGCCCTAGGAAAAATGCCGCCATTATCTCTAATTCCAATGTCTCCTTAATCGGTCAGGGGCATCTTAATATCGAAATATCTAAAATTTCTTACCTCTGCATAGCATATGTTTGCTAAATTTATCATTTATCACTTCCACTATTTATCAATAATGAACCACTAAATTACCAAGATTTTAAAAAATTTCTTCGAATTTTTACTTTACAACCAAATTGAAACTGTTTAATATTTTGGTTATAACTTCAATTATGAAATTTTATAAAACGTTTGTAACAGCAAACTGTTTTTTTGTAAAAAATATGTTTGTTTCTTAAATTGCATAAGTCTCTTTGTAAAGTTTAAAAAAAAATCTGCAATATTCGTATTAGGTTTTACAACAAAAATTGTAGAATGTCATTTTTCTGTTAACAAAATTTTACAAAATTTTGTATAATTAATTTTTATTTTGTTATGTACATATGATTTATGATTTAAAATTGAAAAAAAGCGATATAACCTTAACAATATTTTTGTTTAAACAGTGAAAAGGAATTGTGCTTAGAACTTTTTATGAATTTATACGTTTTTAATCCAAATTACAAAAACAATTGGTAAGTTCACAAATGCTTTTCAGATTTAAAAAAAGGCAAATGGACAACACAAAATTTCATATAAAATGTAACATTTTTTGGTAAATTCACAAAAATATTTTGTTAGCACTTTTACAAACCAATTTTGTAAATTATACCGGTAACATTTTTTTGAGTGTATGCAGAAGATGTATTGACAGAACGCAAGCGTCAAAAATGGTTTGCAAAATTTCCATCCAGCAATTTTGACGTTGAAGATGCATCACGTTCCGGACGTCCAGCTAAAGCAAGTATAGACACAATAAAGTCATGAATTAATACCAACCGGCGCATATTCGTGATATCGGTGAAAGATTATATTTGTCAAATTCGAGCGTTCATAATTATGTGAAACATCTAGGTTTAATCTCAAAGCTTGACATATGAGTTCTTCATGTTCTTATACAGAAATAAATTTGTGTCATCCCGTTGACGTCTGTATTTACGTATCAAACGTCAAGAAAATTACCCATTTTTAAGGCACATCATCCCTGGAGACGAGAAATGGGTTGCTACAACAATGTTAAACACAAGAAACCATGAATTAAAAAGATGAACCGGGTGAACCTCCAAAGCCGATATCCATAAAAAAGGTGAAGCTATCTGTTTGGTGGGATTTCAAAAGAATTATATTTTTTAGCTTCTACCATAACCTACCTACTGACATCAGCTGAACAGAAAAGGGCCGAATTTTGTTCCACCAAGATAATACGAGACCTCATACAAGTTTGTTAACACGTCAAAAGCTTTTGCAACTTGGATGGGATCATCTTCTGGTTCTTATTTATTTTTCGGTCTCTACAAAATTTTTTGGACGATAAAAACTTTACTTCAAATGAGGTCACAAATCACCTGCATCACATTTTTAAAAGTAAATATCAGAAGTTTTTTGAGCGTGGAATTGTGAAACTACCAGAAAGATGACAAAAGGTATTGGACCAGAGTGAACAATGTATAATTGAATAAAATATTTAATCACTATAAGAAAATCATCTTTAATTTTCATTAAAAAAACGAACTTTCTTTCCGAACAACCCAAAAGTAGTTTATCTTTCCAACAACAATAACGCCAGATTTATTTTTATTTTGTTACATCCATAGTTGTGTGCGTTATTACGAATTAATGCGTTAATTTTATTCTGTTGCGCAAAACTTTTTGATTCGATGCAGCACAATAAAACAATTTATTAATGGTATTGTATACTCTAAAAATATTGTGCTTGTATTTTATAAACAAACTGATTTTAATTTATAAATAAATTAATAACATTTTCGTTCTTATTCAAAATTAAATAAAAAACAATCAATTCGGACTAATGCGCATGTTCCTCTTTAGAGTAATAAAAAGGCAAAGGCATACGATTTCATTTGGATTAAATGTGCATTGTAAAAAAGCATAGTTTTATATGAATATTTTTTGGTTCCACATTAATAGAAAAATTTAATGTCTTGCGTTGTAAGTTATTTTATTTTCAAAATATCAAACAATGAAATATTTATTGAAATTGAATAAAATTTCATTTATCGTACAAAATAATCACAAAAAATCGTTGTCTTTTCTTCTATTCGTTTAATTTTTTTTATCTGTGAATTCTTAATTCAATTTAAGTTAGTATATGTTAGTCTTTCGACAGCAAAAAATGTAGTATTGAATTCGTGTTTAATGAATTCCATATTCTATCGCAGTACATGTTCGAGCCGCCGCTCACAATGAAATATTTTGCTGAAGTATTAAATATAACACCTTATAAAATACTCTCCCTATGGTTCATTGTAGAAATTTCCAATATTGCCAGTACAGCGTCCAAAACAATACACAAAATATTTCTATAAAATAATACTTAAACTTTATTTACAATTAAACTTTACATCTATTTACATGGAAATAATAACTTTACTACTATTAACACGGTTTTAAGCTCACCATAGACCGTTTCGTTTACAATTAATTTCACTTACCATGATCGCATTTCATTTAAACTGTTTACACTATCGCAGTCTAATTTCAATTAACGTTAATTTTGCAAAAATAATTTCGGAAATACAATTGAATCGGTCATTTCAAAAACCTCATAAGTCACTCAATTAGAATTTTTCAGAAATCAATAAAAACTGTTTCATACACAAACAAATGAGTTTTAAAGGACTTTTTTATGTTTAATTTAGTATTAGAGTGGTAAAAAATTAAAACAGCGAATAACCTTTACAATTTATCAATAGAAATAATGAAAAAAACCTGAAAAACAGTTATTGACTTATGTTGTTTTAGCGAGAAATAGGGTTAGTGGGTATAAAGTTTAACCAAAAAAATCGTAGTAATCATATTTTTTATTGCTTATTATTGAGAATTACACTTAAAAATAATCTTATTAACATTTTACATGTATTAATTTGTCATGTTTTAATATCTTTATGGTACATTGTCATATTCTCCATCATTCTTAATTATGAGTTAATTCATATATAATAGTATAATACGTATATAGTTCATATATAATTCATATATAATACGAATCCTCGAAAAGAGGACAAGTGTCATGGGTCCGTACCTGCGGTTCCTCTCGTCCTACGCAGGAATGCAGGAATGCTATCGCTATCGACTTACGTGGTTTTTATCCAGAATACGCATCTCCCTATAAGGAACCATTTTTTGCAAAAAAAGCATGTTGGAAAAAAATGTGACTTATGAGGTTTTTGAAATGACTGATTCAATTATGCTTAATATCTCGATCATTCAAGGTAAATCCAAATAATCCAAATAAATAATCGACGTCATTATTTTGCTTGTTTTTTTATTTAATGTTTTTGGTTTGACTCTTTTTCTTGGAAGCAATCTAACATTGATTTTAATTTTTAAATGTTGTTTAGGGGAAGTTGAGGTTGTATTTGTTTTGCAATTTTGTTTTTTATTTCTTTGCGATTATGTAGGATCGTAACAACACTATTTTGGAATGTTTATCAAATATAAACTCAAATTTTAGGTAGATTTCATATAAAAATCTACCTATTTTTTTAATAAAATTTGTTTTGTTATAGGAATTATAGTAAAGTGTCACAACAACACATAAAAACCTTTAAAAACCAAGGTCCCGCAACAACATACGTTATAAGGTGTTGATGGATGCACATTTTTTATATTTTTTTTAAGGAATGGATAAATAGACAATCAAATATGAAACTTATGTCAATAACATAATATAGGATAGAGGAAATAAAAATTAAGTAAGCAGTGAAAATCGAATTTGTTTTATTAAATTTGCAGAAACAAAATGAAAATGGTGTTGCCAATAATCCAGCTAGTAGCATATGTATATGACGCACCGATTTCCAAACATAGAGCTCGTTTCTCCGAGCAAGCAATAAGGTGCCATCATCAATTAATATTCTATAGCCAATATCGAATGTGCTACCTTTTTTTTTTTATTAATTAGTTAGACATGTTTAGCACACTAAATATGAAATATTCATTATTTAGACTCTTTGAATATCCGAAGATACCATGTCAACTATATATGAAGGAGATGAGGAAAATGGAAGGAATGGGGATATAGGGATAGTTATACTAATTGTTTTAAATGATTATGGACATTTTCTTTAAATGCCTGAGGGGAAAATTCATCGGGAAATACAGAGGGAGGCATTGAGTTCCACAATTTGGCCACTCTATTACGGATAACTCGGCAGCTCTTATTTGTCGATTATACTGCGCACACGATGGAAGGATATTTTGAATTTCCTTAGAGGAGAATTCGCTAAAGTTATATTTATATAGTAGATTGATAATTCAGCCACATTTCTTCTGTGCTGGAGTGAATCAAGCTGATCAGTTAGTTCGGTATTACCAATCAACCGTATGGCCTTTCTCTGTACAGAGTCTAGACATTTTATTGTTGACTGACAAGCACCTCCCCACACTTGACAGCAGCACTCCATACATGGACGAATAAAGGACTTGAAGATTAGCAAAATTTGCTCGGGATTGAAATACTTTTTACATCGACTCAAGAATCCTAATTTTTGCATTGCAGATTTAGCGAGGTTGAACACATGTTTATTCCATTTCAGGGTATTTTGAATATCCACTCCAAGAAGTCTAACTGATTCAACCTCACGCAATTCCTCATGGTTTATTTTAATAGGGAAATTTTTATGTCGCTCTATTCGTGAAAGACGGCATAGTTTGGTTTTGGTTGGATTAAATGAAACAAGATTACGATCTCCCCATTCCATTATACGCTCCAGATCTTTGTTGATAGAATCAATTAGCAGCTCTCTATCAGTGGTAACTGCAGTAGGAGATCTAAATTTAGGAGATGTGATGCATGCAATTTGCTGTCATTAGCAAAACTGTGGATTGGGTGCACTGTGGAAATAAGTAAATCATTAATGTATAGAAGAAACAAGGTTGGTGAGAGTGCAGAACCTTGGGGAACCCCAGCATAGGTTGTGAAAATATTGGATGTGATACCATCTAAATTAACATGAAATTGGCGACCTGTAAGAAAACTATGAATCCATGAGACAGTAAGATGGTCTATGCCATAAGATTTTAATTTAGCTATGAGATTTTTATGCCACACTTTATCAAATGCTTTAGAAATGTCAAGTAAAATACTGAATGTTTCACCATGGTTTCCAGCGATTTGTTCCAGAGATGGAATACGTAGGCTAACAGATCACCTGTTGCATGACTTCTACGAAAACCATACTGTTTATCATCAATAATTCGCGACACCTCTAAATAATCTATTAAATTGTATATTTAACATATTTTTCAAATATTTTAGCTAAAACCGACAGAATTGCAATTGGTCTATAATTGTTAGGATGTGTCTTACCTTTCTTTGGTATGAGTTGAACGCTGGCCAGCTTCCAAGAGTCGGGAAATGTTCCGGTTTTATAAGATAAATAGAAAATTTTTGTTAAAATTGGAGCTAGCTGCCTAGCAAAATTTTTAAGAATGAGGGGTGGAATACCGTCGGGGCCAGCAGATTTGTTGATATTGATAGAAAGAAGCATTTTCCGTACAATATTGCAACGAAAAATAATTGGTTTCATTTTCGTTACAACTGGGGGAATGAGTGTAGGAGAATGGGGAGGTTCAACTATGTTTGAGTTTTCTGCGAATATGCGACCCAAAAGATCCGCCTTCTCTTTCGAGTCGCTCACGGGAATGTCATTCAGAACTAAGGTTGGAATAGAGGATCGAGTAAAATGGCTCTGGACTGATTTAACTGCCTGAAAAAAACTACGTGAGCCAGATGGGTGCTCGGCGAATTTCTTCTTTCTTCTGGATAAACGCTTCTTTGTGCAGGTCTATTTTGTATTTACTAATATTTTTGGCTTTCTTATAGGCGCTATGGGTTTCAGGTGTTTTGTTAGCGTTATACGTCTTAAATGCTATGCGTTTATTCCTCACTGCCTCATCAACATCCCGCGTGAACCAAGGCTCAGTTTTAGGAGTGATTAATCGATTTAGAATAAACCGCCGCATTCTGTCTTTTATGATTTCGGACATTCTTATTGCCGATGTGCTAGAATCTTGATCAACACAACAAACAGTTTTCCAAGGTGTTTCATCATAAAAGTTTCTCAGTCGCTCCCAGTTGCACGTTTGTAGTTCCAAACGTGACGAGGATTTGCTTTAATTTGTGTCGGTGATGTAAATTGCACTATTGCTGATATAAGTAGATGGTCCGATGTTCCGAGGGGTTGTTCAACTTTTGTCTTCGTAGTATCTGGTTCGTTTGTCAAAAACAGATCCAGCAAATTATTGTTATGATGTAAATTGTCTGCGATTCTAGTGGGGCACTCTATCATTTGCGTCAAACCGTGATAATCTACGAGTATCAGTTCGGCCTGTCTTCCTACGTCGTCAGTGCGCGATGAATACTTAAGCCATTCTTTATTATGAGTATTAAAGTCTCCAAGAATAGCCAGTCTTGCTTTGGGGTAGTCCGTGGTAATCTTGTCTAGATGAGCCGATATTTGATCGAAAAAGGGACATCCTGAGGGAGAATTTGGGGATCTATATAATCCTATTATAAACATAGTTTCATCAACACCTGAGATCTTCAGTGCTATAGAATTATGGTGCTTAGAGTTCAACTCGTAGGCCTTAATTCTCATACATGAAAGTGAATCTCGATCAAACACACAGACACCATGCTTGTTATAAAAGGAATGTTCCAATTCGTAACTAGGTATTCGGTATTTATCGGGATCCAACTTCGATGCATTGCCACTAACAATTGTTTCGGTAAGAAACAGTATGTCAGGTTTATTTTAATCAATGTAGTGATGAACCTCGTTTAGATTCGAATTCAGTCCTCTTATGTTGGTGAAGTCAATGCTAAGCTGTTGGTTCACTCTGCGGCCATTTTGTTGAGACAAAGACTTACCCTTTGATATTGCAGGCAAAGCTACTGAAATTCGGCCAGGCCTAAATTTCAACACTAAACAGTACAAAAGAAACTGGTTATCTCTGTCACAAAAACACGATAGCAGATTTCATGCAACAGTAGCACGATAAGAGAAAAGCAAAAAAAAATGGGGACACAAAAGACACTAACAAAATTGAAGAGTACAAATAAAGGTCTAAATTCTAAATTCCTAACTTTTGTCAAAAAAAAGACATTTCATAATCAACTAACTGATATTTTCCAACTCCTAAAATAAGTCCGAGGTGGGAGGAGCTAGATCATGTCAAAAAACTTCACAAAAAAAAATCTCAATCAATCCAAAAAAAATCACTAACAACTAAAACGAAAGTTTTTGTTTTCTGTTACCAGGACAAATTTACGCTTTAAAATAATAAATAAATTTATTACATCAAAGCAATTAAGGTAAAATTTTACCTGCCTACCCCTTGGTAACAGTAAACACAAAATACCAAATAATTTTTTAATAAAGAACAATCTCACCAATTATATAATTGTACGCGTCCTTTCTTCAATACTTTTATTTTTGTAAACACTAACACAAACACTATAACACTTATTAGCTACTTATTAACACTTATCAACACTTATTTTTCTATTTTCGATTATTTTTGTTTTTTTTGTTTTTGTTTTCTTTTTCTTTTAAAATTTAGGAGACCACCTTCTTCGTCCGACTCCGAAATATGAATGAATGACCTTTGACTGAATAGAGATCATCCGCCATTACCTCTAAGGATATCCCATAAAATAAATGGAAAATATCCCATTGACTAGTGGCATGTGATATCTCACGTTAACTAATATTTCTATAGCAGGGACTTTAGTACGTGGATTAGTTACATCCGTTCAATGTTCAAGAAGCACATATTCATTTGCGTATTCTAGACTAAATTTTTTGAGGGGCATAGTTTAGTACACAAATGACTTGCCTTGTAGAATCAGAAAGCCAGAAGTGCCATTCAATAGTTTGATCCAGCTGGGAAGAAAGTCATATTGAAAGTTACCGATAAACAACTTTTGCGAGTACTTTATATGCATTGCTTGACAGGGCGATGCCACGATAATTCGCTAAATTTCGCTGAGCTTCTTATTTGTGAAACGAAAAAAATTGATCTGTTTTCCATCTACAGGAAATAATGCTTCTTGGCACTATAAACGTGAGGCAAGAGCTTCTTCTCAATTTTTAAATAGTTCTGTTCTTTAAAGTGGAATCACTGAAACAGATGTTCACCACACTTATTTGTTGTGAGTTGTTTGTTTTCCTTCCTGATTTGCATTCCTGATAGTGAAATCACTATCAAGAACATTAGAGAAGTTGCGCGCCATGAAATTTTTAGCTTCCGACTCGCTTTAGTCTGTGGATTTTAATATGCCTTTCTTCAGTCCACTACAAATGCTGAATTGCACGCAAAACTTTTACAAAAAGACAGATTCAAATGAGCAAAGAATAGGAACTCTGATGACCCCAAAAGTCGGAGGAACCAAGACCATCACCCACACTACTTCAACTACGATTACTACATTTAAAAATAAAAATTTTTCACTCATCTCATTACGTGCGGTTGATCCAACTCTTCATGCCTCTGTAATTTTGCCTCTTAAAATTAATTAATGCCTAAAATATAAATTAATACAATAATATAATCAAACTTGCGCCTTGGGTGTCGGCGATGATTGAATATGAATAACAATACGATACAATAACCACGAGTTGCGCCAATGGTTCTGGCGATTGATGAACAATAATAAATCAATGAATTGTTGCACCTAAAGAGGTGATTAATGAATGACGTAGTTAAATTAATTATTGTTGCATCAACAATAGGTGATAGTTGAATATATTATACAGATACAATTCAGCTATTTTGCTGGTTTAGATTTTTTTCTATCATATCTGATGTACTGCTATAATCTTCGTGGATTACAACCTTCAATTATATGATTAGGGTACATACACTATTTATTAATTGTGATAGTTTAGTTATAATATCACTAATTGTAATTACAATTTAACTGTACAGTTAACACTAATTCAATAATCATATATATAAAACAGAAGCCACGAAAAAGCGTAGCCATATCATAGGAAAGAAGAAAATGCCGAAAGGAAAGAAGAGAATACAAAAAAATATAAAAAAATTAAAAGATAAAAAAAATAAACGAAATTTAATTTCAGTTTATGCTTTGCCTGAACTAGACGTTGCAAACAGGGCTTTTTTTAATTAGTCTAATGTTATTAATTTACGAAATATTGTTTTATTACAACATTAAAAAAAAAATTAAAAAGATTTTAAGATACTAAAATAATTTTTTAATTAATACTGGCTTAAAAAAGGTGCAATCAATAATTCAACTATACTCGCATAAATCAAATACAGCCAAAGAAAATACTTTTATAGTTATCAATTTTCTAGTATAATTTAATTACACAATTTAGAATTATCAAATGGAATTCAATTCAGAGATCGTCTGACTTATTTTGAAGCTCGATAAACAAGAAGTGAAGTTTTATTTTTAACTTTTTTACCGCCAACCAAAATGATGGAAAAATATTGACTAAATTCGATGTTCGAAAATCGAATTGTTTAATTAATTTATCGTATGAGTGTTGTCAATATGATTAAGTTTTAGTAAGGTAGCAGACGGTTCATATCATGAGTATAACTGATCGTTTAAGTTTGTAGTGATTAATTATTTTGATTTAAATATAATTGCCTCTACATATCATATTAATCGATCGATCATATAAAATTCTTCAATAAAACAGTATCAATTAATTTCCAATTTCATATGATTTAATAAAATAATTAAACAAAACTAAACAACGACAAAAACGAATTAAATTCATAACCAGAAGAGAAGCCATTAACGATTAATATTAAAATCCTTAATTTTTATTAAATATTATTTTAATCCATACAGTTTTCCAATTAAAGCGTAAAACACCATAAACTTCAGTATCTTTAAACATATAAAAATAGTTATGGTTATTAATCGATTTATATAATTAAACACTATTTTAGGTGGAAATTAAGTAGAAGATGGAAAATCGAATCAAGGCGCCGTTAAATTTTGAACCCGACTTTTTCCGATGTTTTTGTTTTATTTTTTTATTTTTTCACTAGCTTTGACACAGGGTGATTTTTATAAAGCCTCGCTAAATAACTTTCAAACAAAAAAAAAATTTACACAAATCGAATGTGTTCGAACACAATTTAAGAAGAACACAATTTAACTTTTACGTTTGACTGTCAGTAAATTTCTAAAGAAATTTCGAGACACCCTGTGTCAAAACTAGTGAAAAAATAAAATAAATAAGAAGCACGTTTTTTTATTGTACTAACGATCACTGAAGTTTGAAAACAATCGGAAAAGGTTGAATTTACATCATCTTGATTCGATTTTCCGTCTATTATAGAACCGATGGTCATCTTTTTGTAAATCCATTTACTAGCCAAGAAAATGTAACAGCATTAGCGACATCAATTGAAAAACTGATTGAAAAAGAAACAGAGGAACTAGAACTCCAGATTTTAGATCTTACATTTGGCTTCGTTTTTATATGAATCGTTAAAATTATTATAAGAATTATTTCAAGCATCAATTATAAAACAGTAAATGTGTGTATAGATAGATATCCGCACACCACAACGTTTGAAAATATGTCCCTTGTAAGATACGAAGCACAACTTATTATTTCAACATGACGTCGACTAATGTTTTCAATTTGTGATGAAAAAAAATAAACACGAGTACTTGACGTCATTACTCATTTTGATTAAAAACCAACTTGAATTAATTTAAGAAATGCACAAACAATAAAAAGCAAATACCGTAAATTATGTTCAATAATCAAATTAATAGAAATTATTTTACTAAATTGCTGAAAACTTACCTAAATTTCAAAAAGAATTACCGTTGAGTAGAAACTATTTTGTTTTATTTTTATGAAATTTATATTTCATGTTTAACTAACTTGCAGCCGTGATTACACGCAAAACACAATCCACCGTCCTTCATGTGACAAAGTCAACGAAAGATAACAACAAAAAATGAAAGAAAAAGAACCACTTATTTTATTATTTCTCATGGATATAACGAACGATAAGAATTATTTCGGCTGCGTAGAATCAGTAAAATACTCTTTTAAAGTTTAAACCCTGATGAAATTTCTGATTCGTAACAAGTTAGAATGGCAATATGTTGTCATATTTTAAGGCTATGAAGATTGAAGGCCACATCATATTTCTATTAGCTGCAACTGTTTTCGTTTTCATTAATAGTTTTGCTGACACTTTTCTGGCATAAACACTTCTATCAGTGCAGGAGTTTGAGATAATCCATGTCAAAAATTATTCTCGATGGTTTTTGTTTATTCTCAGAACTTTCTGCTTTAGGTTTGGGGTCAATATGTCTCGATTAACATGAACTTAGTAACATAAGCCGACGTTCACCGCTATAGTTACATACAACTAACGAGACGAAAAAATGGAAATCAATGAATTTTGGAATGTACTAATTTCAACAAACAAATTAATTCATATAATTTCTGTTGATTTATATACTTTTAATTAAGTTTTAATTCAATGGTTATTTAAAATAAATTTATAACTATAGAAAAACTATTTTAATTTGATTTCATTTCTAGTTTTAGAATGTGTGAAAATATTAACAAGAAAAAAAAAGTTATGTTCCATCACCGATAATTTAATGATAAGAGTCGAGAAAACAAAAGAAATAAAAATTGGATAATTGATTATTAATTTTAAATAAAGTCTCTCTGCGTGTGTGTATATGCCTGTGTTTTTAATCGAAATTCAGTTCATTAGAAGAATTTTGATTGTTGGAATGTCAATAGTTTTAGATGACGATCATTAATCGTTTTCATAATGAATCATCAATTTGTTTGCTTATGTAAATAAGTTTTGTTAAAAATCAATAGAAATAGCAATTTAATTGATTTACGATAGTTTAATTATAGATATTTTGAATGATTAAGTTTTTGGTTATTTTGAAATTTGATACTCTATAATTAAATGCTTGTTTTTAACAGTCTGACATACGATATATGAATATTGATAACATGTGATGTTTAAGATAAAAATATCATAACGGTATTATTCGTACTGTTAAATTTAACGATCGTTCCATAGTTAGGTGAAAAGTCGGTTTCATTATTTTTTTTTTGTTTTACATTTTGGTATATACAAACTTAGGCAAGTTTAGTTTTATTTAAATAAATTATAAATTAAACCTTATTAAATTAATTCTGCATAACTCTTTAATAAAATCTGCATAAACGTCATAAAATTAGTCCCAAACTCAACTGATAATTAATTTTAAAAGAATTACAGATGTGCAAAAATAATGTTGTTTACAGTCAGCAGACACATAATAACTAATTTCGACAATAGTTTTCATTTTAATAAAAAATAAAAGCTTCATTTGTTTTGAATTTCTTCACGTTTAAGTGATAAATTATTAAGTTTTTATTTTTTATATATCAAAGAAGAAAAAAAGAAAACTGACGATTTATTTTGAAAATAATAGTTTGTATTGGTTAATTTGTTAAAAGAAAACGAAATTAATATAATCATTTTTCACCCTGTGGGGTATTTTTTTCTTCTTCTTTAATATTAATGTTTAATTTATTTTAATAAAACATCAGAGGTGTCATATTGACTTCGCTTTATTATTATTCATTTACGATTATAATCTGAAATTTGAATATTTTCTGTTTATTTGTTTACATTTGTATTTTGTCTCTCTAAATTTATTGGGGTTGGTGCTTCAAAATGTTACGATACTTGAAAGTGACACGGATTGCCAGTTCTGTTAAACTGAACTTTTTGAAGTTATACTTCTTTGCGCTCGTTGTAAATATTTTGATGGGGTGTTAATCGAGAAACCGCGTCACGCTGTTTGGAAGTTATATTTTAACCTTTATGCTGTATGGTAATAAAGACGAAATTAGTAAATCAACCTTATGCTGTATGGTAATAAAGACGAAATTACTAAATCAATCATATTTTATAATAATAAAACATTATTCGCTTAGTTATCTTTGATCAATTTTTTTTTCACTTTTCGGAATTATCATTAAAATGAATAGTTAATGTATAATGAGACAAACAAATATGTACATTTATATGAAACTTATGTTTTTTTTTTTTTTTTTTTTTTTTTTTAATAAGAAGTGTTGTGTAGTAGGAATTACAAAATGTGTCACAACAACACATAGATACCTTTTAAGACGTAGGTCCCACAACAACATGCGTCTTGAGGTATAGGTGGACGCTTTTTTTAAATCTTTGTGGATTGAAAGCACTCGAGACTATTGATTCGGGCAAAGCATTCCATGTGTACGATGTACGCACAAAGAAATCTCTTTGCATTCTATTACTATGACAGTGAGTAATCTCGACAGTTCGAGCGCCCGCACACACCGATTGACGAGTAAAACGGGGAAAAACATATGTCTGAGGCATTATGGACCTGATTTCATCCGAGCACTGCTGGTGACGATATTTATAAAAAACAACGAGATCAGCAACAGTGCGACGATGTTGCAGGGAATCAAGACCTAATGTTAAATCTCGATCACCAACAATTCGTATAGCTCGCTTCTGAACAGAGTCCAAAAGAGCCAGGATAGTAACAGATGCAGCGCCCCAAACTTGACAACAATACTCCATACAGGGACGAATATAGGACTTATAAATGTGGAGTAATTGATGCGGAGTAAAATATTTTTTACATCTATTGAGGAGGCCGAGTTTTCTTGACGCGCTCTTTGCCATGGCCATTATATGATCGTTCCAGAGTAAGTCATTGGATATTGTGACTCCCAATAAACGAATACTTTCACATTCGCGTATTCGGTCGTCACACATATTAATTGAAATATCGTTGGGAAACTCGGTCTTTGATCTGGAAACAATCAATAGCTGTGTTTTGGTGGAATTAAAATTGACCAAATTTTTGTCACCCCAATCGGCGACTTTTTTTAGGTCCTCGTTTACATTTATGGCAGCGTCTCTCCGGACGGGATTTATTCGTTCATGCATTTTACCCTTTGAAGATAGGGGGACGAATGACTTGTGCAGTGTACTATCATCTGCAAAACTATTTATTGGGTTACTGGTGATTTGCAACAGTTCGTTGATATAAATTAAAAATAAAGTGGGAGATAAAACTGAGCCTTGGGGTACACCAGCGTTAATTAATTTGGACTCAGAAGAAAAGCCATCTATAGATACCGAGATGTATCGGTTGGACAGAAAATTTTGAATCAACTTCACGACTGCGGGATGAAAACCGTACGCAACGAGCTTGTTGATCAAGTTGGCATGCCAAATTCGATCAAATGCTTTTGAGATGTCTAATGCGATTACGTACGTTTCACCACCTTTCTCAAGTATGCTATTCCAAATATGTGCCACATAGTTCAATAGATCGGTTGTTGATCTTTTGTTTCTAAAACCGTATTGGCTGTCAGATATCAAATGGTTGTCTTCCAAAAATTTGGATATGTGTGAATTAATGTAGTGCTCGTATATTTTAGACATGACTGGGAGTAAGGCTATTGGTCTATAATTTGAAATATCACATTTCGTTCCTTTTTTGGGGACAGGCTGGACATTGGCCAACTTCCAGCAGGATGGATAAATACCAGATTTATAGGATTTATAAAATATTTTGGTGAGGGTTGGTGCAAGCTCTTTTGAAAATGTTTTTAGAATAACAGGAGGAATGTTGTCCAGACCAGAAGCTTTGTTGTTGTTTAACCCCCTTAAAAGTTTTTCGACAATTTTGGGTTTGAAATGTAATTGTTTCATATTAACTCCTGAAGACTGGGTTTGGGGTATTTCTTTGGGAGTTTCTAAAACTGTTGAATTTGAAGCAAAGCGTTCCGCGAACAATGTAGCTTTCCTTGCAGGGTCAGTAATGATTGAGTCACCCTCAATGATAGGAGGGATAGAAGATTTAGTACCACAATTTAAAGAATTAATGGCACTGTAAAAACTTTTGTCAGAAATTGACATACTCGAAAGTTTTGCCGCTTTCGCTCTGTCAATCTCTGCTTTTTCGTTTTCGATTATCTGGTTTGATATTTTATTAGCCTTTAAATATTGGGATCGATTAACAGAGTTCTTTTTGTGAATCCAAATATTAAATAATCTACGTTTGTTTCTAAGAGCCAATTTGGCTGCTTTCGAAAACAAATATTTTTGTTGGGGTTTCATTATTGAAAAGGGAACGAATTTGTTAATACCGAATTGAATGGTTTCAGTAAAGTTTTGAGCAGAAACATTTACATCGTCAGTATAAAAACAATGACGATCAAAAGGGAAACCTTGAAAAAAACTTCGGAGACCATTGGTGTCCATTTTTGAAAAGTGAAATATTTTACGGGATTTGGGAACTCTAGTTTGTAGCAAATCAGTTTTGATAACTGATGTGATTAGATAATGGTCAGAATTTCCAATACTACCCTTATCGACATTGACACTCGTAATATCTGGCATAGATGTGAGATAAAGGTCTAAGAGAAAACTTTTATCACCGCCATTACGAGGAGTGAAAGTTGGGCTTTTTACAATCTGCGTCAGGTCGTGCGATGCAGCAAATATTTCTGCCTGCCTTCCATTGTTGTCGTCGGTCATTTTGGAAAATTCCAACCACGATTTGTTGTGGACGTTGAAGTCACCGGTAACGATAACCTCACAACTTTGAAATTGTGCTCTAATTTCGTCCACAACATTAGTCAAGTCATTAAAAAAATTGGGATTATGTTTGTTTGGGGACCGGTATAGAGCTATTGTGAAAAAAGAAATTTCAGGTAGACAAACTTTTAATACTACTGTACTGTAGCCATCACCATGTACTTCATAATTTGGAAAGCGTTTATATGCAACACTCTCATGAATGTATGCACATACACCTTGATGGAGTTTAAAAGCTGATTCAAGCCTATATTTGGGATTTAGTGTTACGTCATAGGGATAGTTTTCAGAAACTTGTGTTTCTGTAAGAAAAAGAATATGCGGTTGGTCGTGCTCGAGATGATGTTGCACGGCGTCCCGGTTGGCATTCAATCCACAAATATTTTGGATGTGTATTTTAAAAAGTTTTTTATCAAATGTGATAGTCATTTGATCTAAATATAATTTTTTTTAAAAATGGGTAACTAAACAATAAATCCTATCATATAATTAAATATGACATAGGCCAATATTTCATGATAGGATGTAAGAAATAATAAACAGGTGAAAACAAAGTTTTTAAAAAATTTGAAAGGTTACAAAAATATTTATCCATATATGATTAAACAAACCTGCTTGCATTAGCAGAACTGCCCTCACATGTTCCAAAAATTGGAAATTGACGTTTCTTTTCCTCTTTTTAGAAACATTGATGAACCAAGAATTTGCATTGGAACCTTAGTACCGAAGAAAAAGATTATGAACAATATCAAAGTTACAGATTTAAAGTGTTTTACTTATTGAGTGAAATATGCTTCTCCTTTACTTTCAAAACTATTATCGTTATTGCAAGGGATCTATAAAATATATGCAAATATGTTAACATATGTTGTGATTTGACTGTTTTAATAATAATATATAAGTCTGAATTTACAAATCAAATTAGTCTTATTATTATTTTTTCCAATTTTTGTTTTAAGTTGTGGGAAGGAATGTCGAAATAAGACGATGACCATAAAGCAATAAAACCCATTAAACGAAAATATTCACTAAAAATGGTGGTATATTTTAATCGGCCGGCGTATGCATCAATGTAGTAGAGTATTGCAGACAATCGAAAAAATATATTTGCAAATTCCAATACGACTCTCTTCAGAACAGCAAAATTTCTGGATTGATAAATGATTATAAGTCTACATGAAATAGGACGCTAAACCAATAGCAATGAACCAGTGTACCTATTTTGTATGACGAGTAGGGTGGTTTCGGAGTAAGTAATTGACAATTGTGACATCCAATAAACAAATATATTTACGCCCACCTAATTGTTCGTGACACATTGAATTAAATCTTTTGAATAAAATTTTAACTTTTTTCTCACCCTATTTATAAAAATTATTTAATTATTATTTGTCTGTCAATGTGTTTTGATTTTAACGTACATTTAATATGTAAATTTATATATAGCTTTAGAGACATTTACTTAATGGCTTTTGCTGACTGCAAAATTATACTATTACATTTTTTTCAAACTTTTTATATACATATTACTAATAAAATAAGTTAAATTAAATGACATTACAAAAAACTATCGGAGAATTTACTCAAAAAAAAAGCAGTTTTCAACCACTTTCTCTGGGAAGCACGGGTATCGCCGTTCGGGTGTACCTTCTAGTAATTAATAACTATACGTTCTTATACTTTTTGAATAATAATTTTTTTTTTGAATAATATTTTTTATTTATTTATTTTTTGAATAATATGGTTCATTTTTAGGGTTCCGTACTTTGAAAAAGTAAAAACAGTACCCTATTGGTGAGACTTCGGTGTCCGTCCGAATTTCTACATAATTGATTTTCTCAAAAATTATAAGTGCTATCAACTTGAAATTTTTTACAGTTATACAATGTATTTGTCCACGCCTACTGACAACAAGAAAATTATGAATATTTGTTTTTATCAATATTTTATGGACATTGATAAGGAGATAGTAAAACAAAAGTTTGTTTTAAGGAATCGAGTTTGGTTTAAAAAAATCAAAAAAAATTCAAATATTTCAAAAAGTCCTTTCAATGAATTATCGATTGCTTAGTTTTTAAGTTATTTCCAAAAACGTGTGTTTATTTTTTTGTCCCCTACCTTAACCTCGAACATTACAAAAGCAAAGAATTGAAAAAATTCAAGGTTGTAGGAATTTTGCATACAAAAATCAGTTTTTTTGTTTTGGTTGTTATAATTTCAAATGTTCATTGGAAGGGGTTGAGAGTGAAAATTACGAAAACAAAATATTTTTGGTCATGTCAAATTATTATTTTTATTATTTATTAAATTTTATTTATTTTTTTTATTATTATTTATTTTTTTTCTAGTCTAAAACAATTTTTTTGTAATTTTCGAAAGCACAGTTTTTGACTTATTTTGGAAAAAGTGAAATTTTAGTTTTGTCCCCCCCACTTATCTTCGAACATTACAAAAGCGAAAAATTGAAAAAATTCACAGTCATAGGTAATTTTGTAAAGATTGAACGAAAACTATAGCGGTTATCTCATTATTTCAAATGTTCCTTAGAGGGGGGTTGAGAGAAGAAATTTCGAAAAAAGTTATTTTTGACCTTGACAAGTGGGGTATTATATGAAAGGTTATTTTGTTTCTAGTCTAAAACCGTTTTCCGAAATTTTCAAAGTCACCATTTTCGATTTAAAATCGTGTTTTTGTGAAGAATTTCACGTAGAATTTTGAATTCTTTGATCAATTTTTTGAGGATCAATTCAGAAAATATTTTATAATATTAGGGTTCTAAAATAATATTGAATAGATTATGGTTAGTCAGATGAACTCGGCATTAAAAACATTATTCGGGCTGACCATTGCAATCTAGTAATCTTCATGGTCCAAGAATTGTAACCGTTTGTTATCGGTATACGCATTCCATTAATTCTCAATGATTTCGAGAAAAACTGTATTTATGTTTGACTAATAAACGAATTAAATTCAAAAATGTTGCCACCATTATGCGACAGTTGTGGGTAAAATTCAACCCAACGTATAACTACATTAGCAAATACTGTTTTTTCATATTATTATATACACGGAACCCTCGGCGAGCGAGTTATATTCGCACTTGACCCTACTTCTTTTATATTATTTTTTTGAATAATATTTTTTTTTTTTGTATAATATTTTTTCTTTTAAATAATATTTTTTTTCTTGAATAACATTTTTTTTTTGAATAATATTTTTGTTTTTTTTTTTAGTTATTTTTTTTAATGTATCCTATCTGTCTGTCTGTGTGCGTGTGTGCGAGCGAATGGGCAAAGAAGTATAACTTCCACCGTCTGGTCCGACGCAGACCCTACTTATTTTTATTAATTAACGTTAGATATAACTAGTTTAGCCGAGTTGCTTGACTGGTAAAAGTATTAGTCTGGATGAGGAAATTATATTGGTTTACTTATATTAGGTGATAGCCAGTTTTAACCGCAATGCATCATTTTGTGTTTGTTTGAATCAGCTATAGAGACCACTTTTGAAATTGTGTTGATGACTTCTATCTGTCCCGCTACTATTCTACGAGCAAGAAGCATCAACGCGATGGTGTTTGTCTAAAGTTTAATGCACACCTGTTTTATGCGAGTAGAGAACGTATTGCCATAGATGAAAATGTTTCACGTGTTGAAAACTCAATTTCTTTGTTGGTGAACCAATTGTAGAGCGTAGACAAGTATTTATTTACTAACACGTCTCTTGAACATATACACTGGTTAATATCATCAGCAGATGTTTATTTCAGCTATATGGTTACGGCCGACTTAACATTTCGTAATTGAATATATCAGGCGACCGAAATTTTCCTTGCGATGTTCCTTGCTCTACCGAGGGGTATTTCATTTGTTCATTCCTTCATTTGAATTTTGTTGTGAATTAATCAAGTTTCGGAAAGGTTTTTCGAAAGGTAATTGCGATTACTTTATTGGGCCTAACAATGCTTAGGAAACAATTCACTTGAAACACAGTAATTTCAACACAGCTATTTTGAAGTCTATAAATATTTGTTAATTCACAAAATTCACTTAAGATTTAATTTATGATTATTAAATACAACTGAATTCTTTTGGTTGGTGATTGTGTGTCTGTGTGTTAAATGTTATTGTTGGTGTGTGTTTTAGCAGTGGTAGCGACTGCTACATCACCGTTCCTTTCGATGTAATGTTGTTTTTAAAAAGTTTATTTAGATTTTCCTTTATTTGGTTTACCCAGTAGTTAGGATTCCGAAAAGCGACTTCACGCAGTCTTTACCGTTGTTCTCTTCCCGTTCAAATCCACAACAAAATTTTTTTACGGGATCTGTGAATTACCTTAAATGGTCCTTCGTAAAGAGAAGGACGTACGTTGTCGACATGAATGAAAACTCGCAATCATTTATGTTTTTAGGTATAAAATGGACTTCATCGTTTTGCGAGTATCGACTGGGTTTAAATTTCGCATCGTTATGCGGAGTCATTCTAGGAACAAGTTGTGATCCATAGTTTCTTGAAGAGCGGTAGCCTCTAAAAATTCTCCTAGCAGTTTGATTTTTTGACCGTATACTAGGTCTGCTGAAGTGCATTTAAGATCTTTTTTAAAAGATGATCGTAAACCAAAAGGCACAACTGCTCGGCACTCCAGTAAATTGTATCACCTCGTGCTATGAGCGAAGCTTTTAAAAACCTTGTAATAAACAGGTTTCTGTTTCTAACGGGATGTTACAAATATGAAAAAAAAAATTAACACATGGCCTCTGGCCCAGGAAAATCTCGAATTATAACTGTATTTAATAGCTCCTGTTCAATTTAAACTTTTAAATATAGTTGATTATTACTTAAGTATCAGAAGTAAAATAAAAATGCTATTTTAAAAATATAACCCAAATATTCCTAATTATTGAATTTTCTTCAGATATAAAAACACGACAACCAGCTTTTTCTCTATGTTGTTTGATATGTTGATGGTAGATTCACTAGTATCTTGATTATTATTTATATTATGTAGTAACCTTAGTTAAGTTGCATTTTGATTCCGGATCCTTATGTGAAATATTATATTATCCAAAATATGGAGGGGCTGAAATCTCACAGCTCCGAGATATCAAGACTTCGGTCTGGGTTAAGGATTTTGATACAGTTTTCGGCAAAACCTTTTATGAGGACATGGTTTTTAGTTTTGGGCAGCGATGTATATCAAATATAACTCTTTGTTAGTACATGTATTTTATTATCTCTGTTTAGAAATTTATTACAAAACTAACACGAAACATCAATACTTTGCCGGCAAATTATAACAGATCCTCAATTAATATAATTTAGTGAAAAGATGATACAATCAGCAAACTAAAAAACCTCTCCATTTAGTGTTTCGAGAAAATCTTACAAAATCACAAATTCATATTTTCAAAATTCCAAAAATATTGTAAAAATTGAATCAAATGGGTGGATTATTGGCAACTACATTTTTGTTTTGTTCCAGTAAATTTTTGTAAAAATTTGCTCTTTACCTTTTAATTTACTTTTATTTTCTCTATTCTATTATAAAATATTGGCCTATGTCATATTTTGTCAGTGATAAGATTTTTTGTTTAGTTATCCATTCTTTAACAAAAAATATAAAAAAAAAACAAAAAAAAAAAGATTTACGTCCATCAACACCTTTGAACGTATGTTGTTGTGGGACCTTGGTCTTAAAAGGTTTTTATGTGTTATTGAGACACATATTGTAATTCCTACTACACAACACATTTTATAAAAAAAAAATGAAACTTTTTTCAAAATTCTAAAAATATTCCAAAAATTATTACAAAATCAAAGATTAAAACTTTTTTCAAAAATTCTAAAAATATTGCAAAAATTATAACAAAATCAAGAACACAAACTTTTTTCAAAATCCCAAAATTATTTCAAAAATTGTAATAAAATCAAATTTTTAAACTTTTTCTAAATTCTAATAATATTCCAAAAACTCCAATTCAAAAATTCAATTTTTTTCCGAAATACTAAAAATATTGCAAAAATTAAAACAATATCAAAAATTGAAACTTTTGTCAAAATTCCAAAAATTATAATAAAATCAAAAATTTAAAATTTTTCAAAATTATAAAAATATTCCAAAAATTATTACAAAATCAAAAATTGAAACTTTTTCAAAACTCTGAAAATATATATATAAAATTCACAAATTCAAAAATTCCATTTTTTTCAAAATTCAAAAAATATTCCAAAAATTTTTACAAAATCAAAAATTGAAACTTTTTTCAAAATCCTAAAAATATATATATAAGTTCACAAATTCAAAAGTTCTATTTTTTTTTTCAAAATTAAAAAAAAATATTGCAAAAATTATAACAAAATCAAATATTAAAACTTTTTCCACATTTTTCCATTTTCAAAAATTATTGCAAAATCAAAAATACAAACTTTTTTCAAAATTCCAAAAATATTTCAAAAACTATAACAAATTAAAAAATTTTCCATATCCAATTTCATTTTCAATTATATTTACGTCATAAAAACAGCTACATTTGTTTTTTCAAAATTTTGGCTAAAAAAATAAATGAAATCCTTTTATGACACACTTGACAATATTTTTTTGACAAACTTATAATGCCATAATTCTCTATAATGATAATAAATTTTCATGTCATACAAGTTATTAATTTTATTTTTTTCCAAAAAATTGGGTAAAAAAGTAAATAAAAATCTTTCTTTTGACAACATTTTTTTGACATACTTATAACGCAATAATCTAGATTTTGGTCTCACATACCGATCCCGACCATCAAAATTTCTCCAAATTCAATGTTCCTACTCGTAATCACTTAAAATGAACGTTTCTTAAGCCCGAAATATGAAGATTTTCTGTTGTTGACACACCTCCGGTATAGTTATCGAACACAGCGTCCTTTCGGACCTGTCCCTTGAGTATACCTATTTTTAGAAAAAAAATTTTTGAAATTCCTCCAGCGGTTTTCCCTGCAGCGTAGGTAATGACGGCCGGACGGACGGACGGCCGACAGACAGACATACATTTTTTTGCTTCAGTAGGTCCTAAAACGTCGAGAAATGCCAAAAAAAGTGGGGGTAAGAATTTCACTTTTGGCTCATGAATATAATACTTAGGTCTTTCAGACCGGAGTAACCCGAGCAGAAATTAGTTACGGAAAACCTGAATACAGTCAGGGCGTGATCAGGGCCTGGTCAGCCCTACAAGGGCAATCCCTATTAGGGCAATCTGATGTGGGCCTGTTCCGGGCCTGATTTAGAATACCCTTTTAGGGTTAACCTTATTTGAATATATCCGGCCCTGATCAGGTTTTTCGTATTTGACCCCTAGTTGAAATTTAAATAGGTTAAAATTCACTAGAGTATTATCCATTTTAGAAATATATAGTTAAAATCGCTTCATGTATATTTTAGTTGTAGCTTCTCAGCTGAACGACTATAATAATAGTCATAAGGTGGTATGTATGTTTTAATTTTTTCCATTGTAATGTTTTTATTTTAATTTGATTAATTTATGTATATAATATATAAATATATATCAGGGCCTTGTCAGGATATCCCAATCTGGGCCTGATCCGATTATCCCAATCAGGGTCTGATCCGGTAATCCCAATCAGGACCTGATAGGGCAAAAGCGTTACACTCATGATCAGGGCCCAATCAGGCAGCCCTACCAATGCCTGATCCGAGTTAGGGCAAACCTGATCAGGGCCTTACTTGAGCCCTAACAAATTTCTGCTCGGGAATTTACTTGTTGTAGAATTTTAATATGTTAAATCAAATATAATTCACCAGCAGGTCCAATATGTTCACATCCATTAACTCTCCGTTAACTAAAAAACACAACGGATAACAAGTTTTCTTGTTGTGTATCACCAAAAAAAACTAGCTCTATTATTTGTTTGGACCAGAAAAATAACAATGTTTTATTTTCACACATTAAATTCCACAAAATTATCAATAAATTTTTCTTCTAATATTCAAAATATAAAATATAATGCTCTAATTTTTTCAGAAAAAAAGAAATTCATTTATCTCATCGTTGTGTTTAGTTGTATCATTTTTCTAATAAAAATTACCCAAACATTAAAAATCTGCCGTATAAAAGAAAAATGAAATAGACAGAGAAAATTTTTCAGAGAAAATTATTCAAACAAACTGTCTCACATCATCCAATCATAACATTAAGGTCTTTCGAAATTCAATTAATTATTAATATTGCGAACATATTTCAGTTCAAACATCACAAAATGAAATGTTTTTAATGATGGCAAGATCAACACACCTGCGCCGAATCAATGCACTCTATTTCGTTATCTGTTTACCAAAACAAAAATATATTTGTTTCTCATTAAAAAAAAAAGAAAATAAAACAACAAACGATTGTACACCGAAATATAAGATCCGTTGATTGAGTTTGAATGAAAGATATACATTATGAAGTAACGTTGTATGCTGTCAGATATTATTTATGAAATAATCATAAGTTGATAGATAGTACGGAATGAAGGTATGATTAATATGATAACTGTTTGTTTTTAGATTTTAAAAGAAAATATATACTGAACAGATTTTTTCGGTCGTTACAAACTATGAAAACATTCAAACATTCCATTGGCTTGTGAATGATACGCAGTTGTACGTATTCTATGTGACCCTAGTTGTTTTGTGAGATCGAAGAAGAGTTTTGACTCGAATTGATTACCACGATCTGTTGTTATCACGAGAGGGATCCCAAACCCCGTATGTATTGGTCGACATATGTCTTAGCAATAGTGATAGTTTTCGATTGTATTGTTATTAAGTATTGTTATACGATTAAGTCTGCTTCCATAATAATAAATAAATAAAAAGTTGTTATGTCTGAAATAGGGTATGCCTCTGGCCAGCGAGTGAGCCTATCAACTATTTTAAAAATGTACTGAAACCTATTCAATGGAGGCAAAGGTCTGGCAATATCCATGTCGAGATGTTCAAATCTTCCATAGAACATTGGAAAATGAGCGACTGTCCAACGAGTGGGTTTGTGCGCCTTCGATTTTTGACACGATACACGAGATTTGTCCCAGTTAGTGATATCGTTGTTAAGATTTGGCCAAAAATGTCTTGCCAAAATGAGTTTGCGTGAAGCTCTTACTCCAGGATGAGAAATTTTGTGTAAGTCCTCAAAAACAACTTAGCTCATTTCATCGTGGACATATGGTTTGTGCCAGTGGACGTTTCACAATAGTTTGTATTTTTGGAGGGAGAACGAGTTGCATTAGAAAGAAGTTCTTTTAGTTCAGTATCTCCACCTCGAGCTTGAGCAATTCTGACTATATCAATTCCGATGGGCTACAGTTTGGCAATTTCTGATCGTTGGTGCGAGATAAGTAGTCTGCAATCACATTATTTTTGCCGTTAACGTATAGTGAGATACGCAGCTTAAGCGTGTTGTTTGTCGTTTACGTCTATCTGTTTTTATGAAGAGTGCTTTGTATCATTGGGATTTGATCAGTATAAACTGTTAATTGAAGACACTACAAAATAACGAAAATGTTTAATGGCAAGGTAAATGCAAGGAAAAGATAATTTTTTTGAGAATAAAGCTAATGGTTGAGAGAATAAAGCTACTGAGAATAAAGCTTTTGAGAATAAAGCTACTAATCTCATATCAACCTGGTTGAAATTAATGTATTAATAAAAGACAATTCAGTGTGTTTCTATTCTAACTTTTTATTTACAACTAAAATTATGGGCTCAAAAATTTGTTTAGTGAAGGTAATGAAAACAAACACAAAAAACAAACGGCACTTTAAAAACAATTACTTTTAGTGATTTAAAAAAAATATATATTTCTAATATTTTTGTTTACCTTGTTTCATGTCGGTTTACTAATAATTAAATTTATTTTTTCATAATATTAAGAAAATTATGGACAATTAAAATTATTTTCTGTATGTAAGCCAAGTATTTAAATTTTTTGATATCTGATTTTTTTTCATTTAAGCTCTATTATTTAAAAAATAATGGATGCATCGTTTATTTAATGCAATCACACAAATACATTTTCAGTTTCCAACTTAAATTAAAAATACGACCGCTATCTTCATTTGACGGAATGACGTTACTAAAACAGTTAGTAAAACTTTTACATATATTTATTTAAAAAAATAATTATATTTAGTTTTTATGCCCGAGGGATTATAATATTTTATCGATGTGTTAAAAAAACATTGTTGCTGTATTTTTGATCGAAATTCGGTAATGTTTTTACCAAAGAAGAAGTTAAAATGCATTTTTTATTCGCCTACATATTAAAGTGTTACTTTATTACTGTGATTTGCGACCTTAAGGTGTAACTTTTTAACCATACATTTTGTTGTCATAGCTACGTCCAACAGCATAAAAATTTGTATAAATTATATACAAAATAAAAGCTTTTATCAAAGCAATATTTCAATTCAAAATTTCATAATCCAATCAAAATATTTGTTTTTTTTTGATGTCATCGTTATTCATTTTGTTTGAAAAAAATACCAAATAATTTTGTTAAAAGTTACTTGTTAACATTTTTTTATTTCAAAATTTATGCAAATTTTAATTTTGATTTAGATTAAACATTTTGCTTGCGGCGAATAAAAAATAGTATCTGACGCACGAGCTTAAGCTATTTTGGACTTAATGTGGGTACAAATCTCGGCCAGCGCCTCGGCCAGCTTTAAGTCCTTGCATCATCATAATCTACTATTGTTTTTGTTTTTTTGGAGGACCGGTAATATTTTTACCGACATGCTTCTCTTAGTATGAAAACGTTTGTCGGGTATGCTCAAAGGCTTACCAGAGGAGGCCTAAAAATATAAAAATACACTTTTTTGATAAAAAGTCCAAAGCAAAACGATATAGAATTATAAACTATTAATTGTAAAAAATCACCTTTGAGTGAAATCACCAAACCGAGATGAGATTTCATTCGTGTCAAAAAAAAAATTTTTTTATTACGATAAATTATTATTTTTTATAACCATGTCCATTACACAATACAAAAATAAAATGTTTGCTCTAAATGTGGTAAGGTTTTAAAATATACATAATCAACAAATGAAACAATAAAACACAACAACAACCGAATATTGGTTGCAACAAGTAAATGTATCAGTTGAATATATAAATTTTAAGACTGATAATGTAGTTTTACCAAAATTTATTTTTTCATAAAAATTAGTGTGTTGTAAGAACATTTTGTGTCACTACAAGACATAAATACATTTTAAGATTTTGGCCTCATAACAGCGTGTCTTTGAAGATTTGGATGGTCGCCTTGTTTAAATTGTTTACACTGTGGGATCAGCTTATTTTGCGATTATTTGTTTACCACTGCACATTATAATAGAAATATCGTTTTGAGGAACTCGGTTTTCGATCTGAAAACAATCAATAGCTGTGTTTTGTTGAAATTAAAATTATTCAAATTTTTTTCACCCCGATCGGTGACTTTTTTAAGGTTATCATTTACGGTTGTATTCGTTTAAGAATATTATCCGAATGGCAATGTTGTTGATGAAATTGGCATATCAGATTCAATAAAATGCTTTTGAGTTGTCTCTCATAAAAATTCATTATCACTTCTCTTAAGTCTCTTTTTTGTTCCATAAATCATCTTAGTGATTAGCTCCTATAACACGGTTCTCCGATACTCAAATCTAACAATTTTAGTACAATTAAAAATACATGTTATTGTCCTTGTGTTAACCAACCCATAACCCAATACTGTTATTTTAATTCTAATTCAATTGAACTTTAAATCAAACTTCACGGAAATAGAATTTCAACACTTATAGTAAATAAAAATTAAGGCAAGTCCTTATGTTCCCTATAATGTTTTTATGTTTCTAATTTATATCCCCTGAGATTTTAGTGATAATTTCTAACAGGAAGAATATTGGTTGTGAAATTATTTTAGTCAAAATTCAAAAACATTCCAATAACAACCCCACCAATTGTTACGCTATATTTCTACGCTTAAAATGTAATAAAAAAAATACTGAAACGTCTCGAGGGATTGAAATATTTGTTTCCTTACAAAAATTGTAGTTGACATTCATCTGAAGATATTTTCGGTTGTTTTTATCACTTGAGAATTGAATTAAACTATACGAAATATCGCGTTACGTTATGTGTGTTAACAGTTAATAAAATGTAGCAAGGAATCAATACGAAAATCGTTTCAATTTTTGGTTATGGTTATGATCTCTAGGGATCTATAAAAATAAACTTATATAATAACAATAAATTAAATAGACTAATAGGGATTTTTATTTAAAATTTGTGTTTTTATTTTGGTTATTTTAGAATTAACTTGAAATTATGAGGTCTATCATACTCCCTGATGAATGAGATTTTAATTTTTCATTGGCTAAGGACAAGTGTTTATGTCAGTTGTTTGCGGTCAGTTTAGTATAACAATTTGAAATGGGTTTATTAATTGTTTATTAATTTTTATGCTTGTACTCTGAATAAAAAGTACGCCAGCTTTCGTTATGGGCTGGTTCTGTTATTTTGATTTTGAATAACAATAATTTACTGATGGAAACTAAACTGCAGTTTAGACATTTATCGTGATAAATAATAACTTGATTTATCCTACGCGTACTTAAGCGCAATAAAAATGTATCCCTTCTTTTGGGAACCACTAGCAAAGCATAACTCCAAGTGCTGTATGAGTCTTGCTAACGTAATTTTTCATCGTTGTTGGATTCATCTGTATTAAAATCGTTAAATTTCTTGACCACAAGTTGCCGTAACTATAAGTAAACCATTCACGTTGATAAAAAATAATTAAAGAAAATATTTGTTTGTGACTTCGAATACAGAACACACCAAACCCAACAGCACATTGTCCACTTGATGTTCCACTTTGAATTCGACATTCATAAGCATATAAAATTTAGTATTATCCCTCGTTTTAAGGTTATCGCAATCTGCACACACAGATTGATTGCGTAATATTGAATTTTAAGTAAAAGTAAAATTTTATCTTTACATTAAAAGTGTTGTGTAATAGGGATTACAATATGTGTCACCACAACATTGTTACTATACTAACTACTGTTACTATGTAACGAACATTGCTGTTGAACTTTTTTCCTGTAGTCTTTCAACTATCGACGTTGCTATGATACCACTTAAAAGATTTTTATCATTTGATTTGACAAAATGTTCTAATATTTTGTTTGAGAGAGAAACAAAAGATATAAGAAATTATTTGCAAAAAACTTAATAAAAGAGGTTTAAACAACGCATTTTGCATTTAAATTTGAAAAATGGTTTTTATTATTTATTTTCGTTACACACTAGTGCGAAATAAATTCATTACGTTATGATACTTGATTTTAACAGACTACGATACAATGTTTGATACAATGTAAAAAATGTTTACAGTAGATTTGCTTGGTTTGCGTGATTTCGAACAAAATTATTTTAACTCTAGAATATGTTAGGATAGTTGTTCTATAGGAAGTTAGGCATATAGACACAAACAACCGGTAATCGGACTATGAAAGAGAATTTGTTTGGTCAAGTACTAACCTGTTGAAAATCTTTGAGCCGTCCACAATCTTTGGGACTAAGGGCTGTCAAATTCTATAGCGCGCATGCTTCTTAATATTTCTGATCTGAGGTAGAGCAGCACGAGAGCAAAGCAAGCGGACTACCTTTTCAATTGCAGCTCCGTCAGTAATTATATGAGAAGACTCGCAGTTTTGCTCGAATATTTTTCAATAAGATAATAACTAAATATGCCACCAACAACCTTACTAATATCCGTTTAGGCCACACCTGACTGCAGTTTACCACGGTTGATGTGCTATCTGACCATTTCTTGATTGTCAAGTCTCGCTTGGAATTCTTCAGTTACAAAGCAACACAAGTGCTTTATTGCGACTTTCAGATTCCCTATTATACCGAAATATCCTAGCATAGTACTCAGATGAGACGAAAGTTAAACTGATCAGTCAACTCTTTAAGAGATGAAAAGCAGTTATGGAATATTTTTGGCATGTTAAGGATGTACTATAAAGCTCCTACATTACGGAGCAATAAACAAAACTACAACAATAATAATAAAATGCAATACTATGCAATACTAAAATACAATACCATGTCGTGGCAAGAAATCTATTGGTCTCGTTGAAGCCCGGCTTGACAGTCTCTACCAATTTTGCTCTGTAGACATGTCAATACAAACGGTTCAACGGTACAATGATAAAATTCGAATTATTTCTACATATTGCAGAAATAAAGGACACCACCTCCAGGAGTGCTGCAAGTGCAAACAGAGATTTAGCCAAAATCAAGAAGAAACCAATCGAATAGCATCTGAGATTTTTTTCCATAGTTCAAATGAAGTGGCTAGTACAAAAAATGCTTTAGATTAAATCCGCTCAGGTATAATCACTAATAGTAATCAGACTAATTCTACAAAATTCTACTCATCGAAAATTTTAAATGTGTATATATTCAAGGGGTCTTCTAGTAAGGTGCAATATATGTATACAAACTGTGCGTTGGCACAAGATGGCCATGAATTTATTATGTCTAGTTAGATGACTATAAATTAACAATCAAATATTTAACCAACGGGATACATCGAGTATAAAATACGTCTAAGACTGTTTTTTTTTTGCTATTTTTAGTTTTAAATAGAAATTTCAAAAGTATAAATTAAAAATGCAAAACTGGCACGACACTACCTTTGCGACCGAATGTAAAAGATACTCTAAAATCGGGTCTTTAAAGTGAAATCTATACAATTTTAGACAAAATTGGATTAGTCGTGCCAGCCGTGCTAACAATATCATTAAATGTGCCAGGCATGGGGCACGTGTCGCGTTTTACCCATCACTGCTTTAAAGTAACTACGCGTTTTAAAACTTAAATAAAAGAGAAGGAGATTTGATGTCATGATGAACACAATCCAACCAGTTCCCTTTGAACCAGAAAACCTATCTAAGCAAAAACAACGCAAAATAAATTATTATCGATGTAATATAGAAGAACATTAGGGAATCAGCAGAGCTTATAAATCCAATAATACATTCGATAGAATATTCCTAGATGTCGTTGATTGTCGTTGTTGTATTACTAAATCAGGTAAGAAATGAGGAAAGAAATGTCAGTGTTTTTAAGTGTTAACGATCACGATAAAATAATCTCAACATAAAGAAAAGAGAACTCCTTATTCCATAAAGTAACCGGAAAAAGCACATATTTTGTGATAGAGCAAAAACTATATAAATCAAATAATGTCTATTTTTAAAAATATTTATTGGTTTTGTTTTAAATTCATGTTAAATGAAATCTACTATTAAAAACAGTCAAACGACGATAAATGAAATTTGATCTATCGTTAAAATAAACAACAAAATAACTAACACCTGTTCTACAGATCTTTTATTTCAGAATCTTAAAACTTATTTATCTATTTTTACACCCACAACCTAATAGATAAAAAATAATTTTCCCATTTCTTTTTTGTTTTTTATTATTATTAAATTAATCGAATGGTTTTTAATTTGAATAAAAAAAATCGTGAAATATGTTTTAATTAGATTTTTTTTTGATTTTAATCTAAATTTTAATTTTTCTTACTTTCGAATGTCCTAAACGACGTAGAATAGTTGTTTTTTGGCATCTAATTATAATTAAATATTTTAATGTCTGTTGTTTGTTTGTTGTTTTTTAATATTCGTCAATCATATGTTATAAAATAAATCAAAATAGTGACGTAATCATTAAACATGACAGATCAACAAAAATGTCACTGTCATACAATATAATATGTTAAAGATCGAATACATATTTTTTATTTTTGTATCAACTAAAAAAATTTATTTTGATTCCGGTTCACCAACTTTTTATTTATTGAATAGTGAAACCAAACAAATTATAACAAAAAATATATTATTTTTTATTACTTAAAAAGTATAATTTATGTGACCGCCTGGAGAGCAGAATGTCACAGAAAGAAATTAAAAGAAAATTATTTTCTTCACTAACTATAATGCACTCCTTGTTTTATTGATTTAGATGACCACTAAATATTTGTTTTCAATTTTGTTTTACTTTTTAAATTCAACTTTCATTGGTATTTTGTTTTAACATCATTCCCGTCCCGAAGTACGCTGACTTGGAGGCTACAATCTACCATCATGGAAAGTCTAGATAAGCCGTAACTTTATAGTTTGATGAATTGATAGAACAGATAGAATAGAAAGAATAGATAGGATAGATAGAATAGATAGAATAGATAGAATAAATCGAATAGATAGAATAGATATAATAAATAGAATCGATAGAATAGATAGAACAGATAGAATAGATAGAATAGATAGAATAGATAGAATAGATAGAATAGATAGAATAGATAGAATAGATAGAATAGATAGAATAGATAGAATAGATAGAATAGATAGAATAGATAGAATAGATAGAATAGATAGAATAGATAGAATAGATAGAATAGATAGAATAGATAGAATAGATAGAATAGATAGAATAGATAGAATAGATAGAATAGATAGAATAGATAAAATAGATAGAATAGATAGAATAGATAGAATAGATAGAAAAGATAGGATAGGTAGAATAGATAGAATAGATTGAATAGATAGAATAGATAGAATAGATAGAATAGATAGAATAGATAGAATAGATAGAATAGATAGAATAGATAGAATAGATAGAATAGATAGAATAGATAGAATAGATAGAATAGATAGAATAGATAGAATAGATAGAATAGATAGAATAGATAGAATAGATAGAATAGATAGAATAGATAGAATAGATAGAATAGATAGAATAGATAGAATAGATAGAATAGATAGAATAGATAGAATGGATAGAATAGATAGAATAGAAAGAATAGATAGAAAATATAGAATAGATGGAATAGATAGAATAGATAAAATAGATAGAATAGATAGAATAGATAAAATAGATAGAATAGATAGAATAGATAGAATAGATAGAATAGATAGAATAGATAGAATAGATAGAATAGATAGAATGGATAGAATAGATAGAATAGATAGAATAGATAGAATAGATAGAATAGATAGAATAGATAGAATAGATAGAATAGATAGAATAGATAGAATAGATAGAATAGATAGAATAGATAGAATAGATAGAATAGATAGAATAGATAGAATAGATAGAATAGATAGAATAGATAGAATAGATAGAATAGATAGAATAGATAGAATAGATAGAATAGATAGAATAGATAGAATAGATAGAATAGATAGAATAGATAGAATAGATAGAATAGATAGAATAGATAGAATAGATAGAATAGATAGAATAGATAGAATAGATAGAATAGATAGAATAGATAGAATAGATAGAATAGATAGAATAGATAGAATACATAGAATAGATAGAATAGATAGACTAGATAGACTAGATAGAATAGATAGAATAGATAGAATAGATAGAATAGATAGAATAGATAGAATAGATAGAATAGATAGAATAAATAGAATAGATAGAGTAGATAGAATAGATAGAATAGATAGAATAGATAGAATAGATAGAATAGATAGAATAGATAGAATAGATAGAATAGGTAGAATAGATAGAATAGATAGAATAAATAAAATAGATAGAATAGATAAAATGGATAGAATAGATTGAATAGATAAAATAGATAGAATAGATAGAACAGATAGAACAGAAAGAATAAATAGGATAGATAGAAAAGATAGAATAGATACAATAGATAGAATAGATAGAATAGTTAGAATAGATAGAATAATTAGAATAAATAGCATAGACAGAATAGATAGAATAGATATAATAGATAGAATAGATAGAATAGATAGAATAGATAGAATAGATAGAATAGATAGAATAGATAGAATAGATAGAATAGATAGAATAGATAGAATAGATAGAATAGATAGAATAGATAGAATAGATAGAATAGATAGAATAGATAGAATAGATAGAATAGATAGAATAGATAGAATAGATAGAATAGATAGAATAGATAGAATAGATAGAATAGATAGAATAGATAGAAAAGAAAGAATAGATAGAATAGATAAAAGAATAGATGGAATAGATATTGACCTCTCGGATTTGCCACTTGAGCTAAAATTATCTGGAGACCAAATTTTCAACATGCAAACAGAAAATAGTGTTTTATATTTTGGATTGAATGATGTATGTGAATAGTGCCTTCGCCGCTGCTTGGTTGTCAGATAAGATGATAATTCTACTACTTTGCTAGTTTTCCATCACGCTTAAATGTTCAAATCTTTCAGTTGTGTGAATTACCGACAGTAAGATTGAGTGGAAGCCACTGGGTTTAGAGTGCTTACACTCCTGATCCTACATCCACAATAATTTTAGAGACTCCCGAGTAACATTTTATCATACAATACCTAATCAGCTAATCGAATGCTTCCTGTTCCGTTGAAATCAGATTCGATTGTTTAACTTCGTTTTTGTTAACTAAGACAAAACAACCAAATTTTAAACAAATAAACCCAATTTTGAAGTCAGTGTGACAGGGAAAAATCTGTTGACACAAAATTGTTAGCCAGTGTACTTTCGGTGATTTGTATTTGTAAAAGGTTATATCTTTCTCCAGCAAATGTTTTTTAAATTTTTCAACTGATATTTTTATGAAGTTTGTCATATGGGGCATTCCGCTAGAACGGGAACAAACGAAAATTGTTTTTTCTCCAAACTTTGGAGATTGATAGTGCTCCATCAGCAAACAATTTTCGAATACTTTTAGATTTTTTGGCCAACCCCTTTGCCGCCAGTGATGTTCACAAATTTGAAATCTTTTCTAGGACGTCAAACGTCTTCGTCTTGTAGTCAATTTAATGCGAGAATTTTTTTTCGATTTTTCTAAATGTATGATACGTTTTTTTTTTAAATTTAGTTTAAAGTATGCACTTTCAAACAATTCTTATCGCATGATGGAAGTAGTATCGATGTGAGCACTAGAGGGTGCGCAAGGTAAAAAACAAAGTTTTTAGGTAGTTCTAAAACTTTATAATTTTTTTTATGGAAACAGCACCATAGAATACCAATATATTTTTCGATTTGCAAAACTCGTCAATTTAAACTGGGTACTGGTTGCTTTATGATTTGCATTAACTTTACAAATATCTGAATTAAACCATTGACCGTTGGCTAATGTATAAAAAATGTGTTGAACAGTTTCATTATCACTTCACCTGAATCGATATTTTTACATTTTGTAAAGCATTTGTTTTTTTAGCTCATTTTCCATTTTTTAACTTAACGATGTTCACCCAAACTCATTCCACTGGAAACAAATAAAAAAACGTCTTAGTATTAGAATTAACCCACATATAATTTTAATTTAAATAATCAAAATTAGTTTTGGTTTTAATATAAAATTAAATTCGATTCACACTAATTTCATCATTGATTTTATAATCTTGAATATCCAAATTAATCTTATTATAATCTGTCCTGATCATACAATTTGATCGAATTCATAGCTAGAATCTTCTATCTTTTGTTTCTTTTTTTATATCCGTTGGTCACTTTTATGCTTAATACAACAAATCTTTGTGATCTAAAAATTATCATACTACAAACAAAATGAACCGAAAATCATAAAAAATAAATATTGAAAAACCGTAATTCATTATATCGAAAGCTCCTACATTCTTTCATAATACTTGCATGACCCAGTTTTAATTATTGATAAAAGTAAAAACAAAATTAATTTGTGATGCAACGAATCAATCAGCTTCCCATTGCATGAGCAATTGTTGTATCAATTTTTATATATAAAATGTATTAGCTCACACAAAAATGTTTAAATTGCTGTATGAGAAAATGTTTATAAATTTGATGATGGAATTGTCGTTTTTGTGTTTGATTTTAATTCCCTATATAGAATATGAGTTCAAATATGAAGATTCGTGTTTAGAGTAAAAATTAAAATAGGCCGGCCGTTACAACCCGTAAGATTCATTCCAAAATTAGTTTAAGACGTTTATGTGATATACCATATGGTGTGTGTGTCATATGGTAATCAACATAAATCAGTAATTTGTTAATCGTCTGGAATGTTACCGATTTTGCATCGCTTTAGCGTGTAGGTAGAAAATGTTTAGTTAGTTAGAAATATATTCTTATTCAACAAACAGCAATCTGAAGTTTGAGTCTTGAGTTCAAGTACCATGGTCATCACATACCCACGGTTCTTCAATCAAGACTACATCTTGAAGAACAACAGCTGATTCAGATTTACAGTAACCTCACAAGGCCACTGTATCCATATAGATCCATGTAGACACTCCGTTTCCGTAGATAAAATATCATTATCACCAACAATCAGCTTACGGAAGTATAACATAAAAAATGGGACTTCTTCAAGTCGCTTTCTAAAAACAATTTTTATCAGTTTGTGAATAAATTTTGATCATATTACAAAAACTTAAAAAGTGACAACTATTAAGAGTTAAAGGTAGAAATTGAATCAGTGCAACAAAGTTTTTGTTCAGTTTTTTAATGAAGATTTAATAACAAATTGATGCTTAAATATGAAATGATTAAAAATTGAGAAACAAAAAAACTTTGTTTAACACGCTTTCTTTGGAGACGAACAAAAAACTAAAAAATAAATACGACACAAACTATGGCACCAATCAGTTCACATTAGATTAGTATTTGTGCTTTCAAGTAAATCTCAAATAAAGAATTTCCAACAAAACGAATACTGAATGATCATACTGAACTATATTGATGGTTTTGTCCCATTTTTTATTTGTTATTTACCTAAATAAAATACTGACCCGATAGGTGATTTTAACTTTTAGTTTTTAGTTTGTTTTCAATAAAAGTGTGTTGATACAAATTTTATGATTTTTGGGGTTTGGGTTGGTAGAAGAGATAGCAACCAGCGCGTTATGAATTTCATAAGTCCCGCTTATAAAACGATTGAGAACTGCCGACAGAAGCAAAAACTTAAAATTAAAATTTCACAATTTGTAGCTTAAAATTATTAAAATTAGTCTGGCTTTCAAATATATCAGCATTTCTAACCACTATTATATATTTTATATTTAATAATCAAAACATATCATAGACTGTATATAAGCCCAGTGCAAAATATGAGTATGTATAATCTAGTTGGCATAATAATTATTATACATTATACAAAAAGTTTTCAATTCAAAAAATTACTGCACTGAAAAAGTTCCAATTAAATTGTTTGTTAGAATTATAAATAACGATTATTGAAGTACTTTCGTTGCCTCAATTAACAATTTCGTTAACTAAATGAACAATTTATTAGTATTACGAATGTTTTTGTAAGTGTGGTTGTAATAAACATGAAACTGAGTTTCACAAAGAGTTATCTCTATCAAATATATTAATGTAATTTTTCTTTTTTCCTTTGCAGCAATGGTGAAAGTGACAAACAACATTTGGATTCTTCAAGTGATTCAGAATTAGAGAGTTCTAGTATGTTACATCATCACCATAGCACTCCAGCTTCACATCATAATAATAATAATAACAACAACTCGTCAAATACCAACAATAATAATTCAAATAGCAATCAACATTTAAGTTCTCAAACATCACAGCATCTAGGAATAAATCAAACACAAACATCAAATTTAAATAGTAATTTAGGACATAATAATAATAACAATAACAACAACAGTGGTAATAATCTAGTCGGTAATAATAATAATAATAATAACAGCAATAGTAATAGTAACCTTCTAAATAGTCTACATTCAGGAAAAAGTTTATCACAACAAATGCCACCTTTATCAGCGGTTGCATATACACATTTACATAGTGTGATGGGCTCAATGCCTGTTTATGATATGACAGATTATCAGCATTTATGATTTTAAATTGAATTCCTAAAATTTTTTATTTGGATTCTGCAACTTTAAATATTAATTTTTTAGAAAATATTTTAGTTTAATTTATTTATTCTTATTTTATAATATTTAGATATATTATATAGAAATATAAAACTATTGAAAATCGAATGAAATTAATATAAAAAAAACTTAAAACAATAATTTGGAACTACTTTTGTTAGATTATCGTACAAACTATGCTTTTGCTCAAATCTTTAGAACATTTTTTTTAGGCAAATCAAGAAATCTTTGGTCGTCCTATTCCTTATGAAAAAGCGTTTTTTTAGTACGAATAGTAAAATGTTTTATATTTTAAATACATAAGAGCACATCAGCACAGCTACAACACCAATTATTCATACTCGTACAATTCAAGTTAAACATGTAAACTAAAATTGTTTTACTATAATCATAGTCCGTACTTAAATAACTTTATGAGAGCACAATTTGCATAAACAGTAAAGAGATATATTTTTTTTCAAGTATAGTACAATCAAACACAATTTTATCTATTAATTTTTATCAACTACATTTTATTACATATTTGAAACTTCTAATGTTTTTTTCTATAATTTTTAACTTCAAGAAGAATGTTCGAGCACACTAAAAACAAAATATTTTGATTTTCTATTTCTTTCTAATGTAATAATGGTTGAACAATGAAAAATATAATAAAATTATATGTTAAAATAAATTAAAAATTTTGTAATTGTTTTTAGGAGATATTAGACTTGTTTTTTTAGTTTTGTTATTTAATTATTTTGATTGTTTTATGTTAAAAAATAAAACAAATAAAAAAAAACATTTAAAGTAGACATTTAAAAAATATTTCAAACTTAAACAAATAAAGTGAAAAATATAAAAAACAATCTGTTATTTTTTTTGATACATTTTGATAGACAAAACATTTTATTATTAAACATAATTTAAAAGTTATTACAAATTTAGAAGGCCTCCACAACACCCCTCCCCCTGCAAGATATTGCTACAGGCATCTGTAAAGCCACTGGGCTTTTATTATAGAAAGAAATAGATACTGTATCTATTTATTCAAGAGAATTTAAATTTTTAGAATGATACAGGAATGTACGGACTAAAACGCGGACTCTAACAAGGAAAATACCTAACATAACACTATAATAATTTAATTTACTTTTACGAGACCATGGTGGTCTAAAACATCTCAAAATAAATAGAATTTGAAAATAAAATATAAAAATAAACTTAACCTAAATTTGAAAATAAAATATAAAAATAAACTTAACCTAATTGTTGAATGTTGGCTGCTGATGACGACTTTCGTCCTTGTATGTCGTCTGAACTCCCCCCCCCCAATTTAACTTTCATATGACGTTAACATTCCTGGCAAACCTCAGCATTTGTCCAAAAAAAATTCTTCAACCTACTTATTTCAATAGAATGTTAACTTTCTAAAAACTCGTTCGATAACTCTGCACATCCATATCAACATATAGTTTTAATTCGAATTTGACTTTTTAACGACCTTGTAACAATAGTAGACGTTAACTTATTTTGAAGTAATACTTCAATTCCGGAACAATTTGTTGAGGATTCCAAAAACTTGTGGCACCATATTATCGTTTATACAGCAAAGCGCCCAAGTTCTTAAACAATTCACCTCCATTCCACAATTCAATGAGAGAAATTATAATTCAATGTATAACTGCAAAATGTATTCACAGCTGTATAATGAACTCTTATTGTCATGAACCGACCGTGAATTAACCGACGAAACGATACATCGATTCGAAGGAAGAAAAAAAACGAAAAGAAAAATGAACACTACAATAATGTATTGCTTTCACACAATAATTTCGTTTTATTTTACATAATAATACATATTACACTATTTAATAGTATATAAGCAATGATTTTAAGACTAGCTTTTTAATTTCTTTTCTTTTATTTTGAAAAACAAATATAAACATTTTTTTTGTTTGACTTTACCGAATTACATTTAAAATATTCGAATATCCATCAACGACCCGAAACATTATTTTTAAGTTAAATCTCAATTACAACTCAACTAAATTGGAAAATGTTTTACCTTATATAATTTTAAAATTAATTAAACAAGAAACAACAACACTCTAATCAACATCCTAAGTCACGAGTGTAAAGTCATTATTGATTGTTGTCTTTAGGGGAATTTTTAATTTGGATGGTTTTTTTGTGAACAATTAAGCTTAAGTACATAGTGGAAATCACTTGAGCTTTGAAAGCTATCTATATTTCCTAACCAAAAATATAGCAACAAATTGACTTTAAGTAGATATTAAGTTTCGCATTGATTGACAACAATCAATACTGACTTTACACCCGTGACTTAGGATGTTGATTAGAATGTTGACTTAGATGTTAACGAAATATTCTCTCATCCTATGAATTCATACATCGTAATATCTAGAAATTTAATATAAAAAATCCCAAGGAAATGCAATTTCCAATATGTAATCATAGATGAAAGATTCAACTAAGTAAATATGAAAAATGATGAAGTTTCAATTTAGAAATTATCTGAACATCAAAATTAAAATATGGTTCGTCATCGCCGCTTTGGCTAAGTTGTGTAAGACACACGGGATTTGAACATGTGTCTCTGATGAATGTGAGTTCGAATCCTGGCACGAAACACAAACATTTTTTCTAAAGGAATTTTAGAGAAAATGAAAAGTTTATTCCAATTTCAAAATTCAAGTGATTTCCAATATGTACTTAAGCTTCATTGCTCACAAAAACCCATCCAAATTCTTCTTGCCTTTCCATCAATCTATAAAACATTTCCTTCTCTGTTTTATTAATATAATAAAATGAAGAGAGAAATTCAAACGCTATTAATTCTTTTGTTTCGTTTTTATATAAACAGGGAAATTAAACAAAATGCGAAACGCTTATAAATCGAATGCATAACAAAAACTATTATAACCTTGATGCTTCGATTGGGTTAAAGAAAAAAATCAAGTGTACCGATGATTGTTAATAGAAATATTAATGAAAAATGCAATGTAATCGTATTATAAACAAAAATGGAAAAGTGTGGTGGTTGAGTAGGAATTTGGTCTCTACTGTTAGGTTTGAAATATAAAGAACTATTTTCCTGTCAACTCACCTATACAGGACTTAAGTTTGTTCTGGAGTTGATGGTAGGTTCTCTTATAAATGCTACCTGTTAAATATCACGTAATTTGGCGGGCATAACACATCAACGAAAGAAAGATAATATTTTTACCCAAAATTTTACACTAACTACTTCTAAAAAATGATAAGAGTTACTGTGAAGTTCTGATGTTATTACAAAATGGCGTCCTTATAAGGTGCTGTCAGCATTAATATAAAACCAGGGGTTTAAAAATAATTTCAAAAGCATAACTCTTCTCATTAGCTCTTGTTTTTGACGGTCTGGGGTCACATCGGACCGTTTGGATCGTTTCAAAACGAAAAACCTCTGCTAGATAAGCTTACCTATAATCTAGGTCTTCCTTTACAGTACCTCTGAGCACATCCCATAATTTATTTAAGTTAAAAATAATCTGGATTCAAACAGTCTGTAAATGTCAATCGTAAGATGACCCATCACACCCATTGATTTATGAAGTGATTTACGAATGTTTTTACAAAGGTTTCTATCAGATCCGATATACTTAAGGATCCATAATCGTTCAGATTCTTTAGTTTACTTATAATACTGGAAAAAGAATTACAAATGTTGAGGTATGTTGTATGTGCTCGAATATATTTCGAGACAAATCATTGGTTGGTGTAGGTTGGTGTCTTGTTGACAATTACGTTTATTCAGTTTATTTCTGCGTTCGCCTTATTAACGTCACCTACATCGGATTTGTTAAAAAAGCCTACGAATAAGTTAGTGTGGGCCTACGCAGCTGATTTGCCCTTATACAAAGAGGGTGCTGAATTTTCTATAGCATATATGTCCCAAAAACTAATCTCAGCGTAACGTAATTACTCCATCAGTGAAAAGGAATACATCAACGGACTTTCTTTTCCAATCGGGAGTGATCACGGTCCTTTTAAGTGGTGGATGCAGCAGATGGAGTTTGAAGTTGCAAGGGGGCAAGGGTTCTTAAGAAAGCGTCACAACGTCGTTCCATTTCAACCCGATTTTCTACCCGATTTACGAATCTTCGAAGGACTTGTGTTTAAAAAAAATTAACTTCTCCGACAGCGATGTACCACCGGAAGGTGAAACTTGGAAATTATGGTTCCCGGAAGAGTTAACTAACAGGTTAATCCCATGATCCTCTTATCTCTGCATACGCTGGAGTAGCAAAAATGTTGTATTAGTTACGTCGACTTTACTTTTGGCCCCGAATGGCCAAATTAAACTATTTGTTTTCCACTATGACACCTGCAAAAATGTCTATAATCGCGTCCCTGAAATTAAAGAGACTCGATCAAAGATTATACATTGACATGATCGATCCTTACCACAGAAAGAAATCCGGTCACATAACAATTTTGATTGCCTTAGATCCCCTCACTAAGTTCACTTTCCTATTTTCTTTATGGAAACTTACCACCAAGCCTATTGGTAAACTGCTAGAAACCAATGTGTTCTGTGTTTTTGGTTTTCTCGAAAGAATTTTTTCAGACAATGGGTCGCAGCTAAATTCAAATTGTTTGAGAATAACCTTTCAAGGTATGGGGTTAACCATACTTTTAAAGCTTTATACTCTCCACAAGCTAACGCGTCCGAGCCAGTGGGCGTGCATCTAAGCGAAATTGCTTGTGATTTTCGATCCTCTGTGCATCAAGATTTAGGTTGTTCCTCCTATTATGCATCCTTTAGTCTAGCCATAATAGCTCATGGTATGGTCTACTCTTAGTTGCGACGTTTGAATTTTGGAAGTAATTGGAGTAACACTCGATCGTCCAAACTCGGTTCAAATTAAAGAGTTGATCGCTGTAGGTACCCTTTACGTAAAATGCGGCTCGCTGCAATTTGTGTGCTCGTGTTGAGTGACGCCGAAAAGCAGCTAAATTCTTGAAAATCAAAATTATCAGACTGGTGGGCAACCCGTCCTACGAACATATGTTTCCCTTAAGTTCTGTCAGTACAGTACTCTAAATTTTGTTAAAATTTTGTTTCATACTGAATTTCTCAATTTAACTAAATCCTTGGCTTTAGTCATTTTTTCCGTTTAGCCCGGCTAGTTCAGTCGGTGGAGTCTAAGAGTCTTTACCTAGGGGTTTGGGCTCGAGCCTGACTGCAATTTCTTTACTTCTTTTGATGATTTTCAGGACGAATGTTGTCAATCAGACCTCCTCCTTTCGTCCTGTCCTGTAATTGTTAAAATATGATGTGTCAACCGTACTGCAATTTTCAATATGGATTAGAAACAGTACATGGGAGGTAAGGGTGTCTATTCTTACTTTAAGTGTGTTAGTCAGGGCTAGTTCATAATAGTGACGATTAAGGAGTACGATGTATAAAAGAATGTCGTTCTGGAAAGTACTCTTTAGAGAAAATAGATCCACTAAAAGAATATAAAACACCTGAATTAACAAGAATATAACAAAAACAAAATAACACGCAACAGGAAATTTTTATTTATCCTATATAAGAAAATAAATGCACCCTATTAGAGATTAAGTAAATAAAAAAATGGAATAGCTTTCACGCTATGTCTACATGTGATGATCGTGTTATTATGTTTTTGTTGATAAATAAAGATGTATGAAACCTGTTCTAGGCTTTTACCGGGTTTTAAAAATCACGAAAACACTGGTTTTCATCTTGAAGTTATATCCATCTCTGCATTACTAAATACTTGGTAAACTTTTTGATAACTCTTTTTGTGTTTGTGTATATTTGCTTCAGCTACATATATTTGCTTCTTTATATATTTCTACTGTATATTTGCTTCTTGATACGGCATATAATCATCAAAAATCACCACTTTTTACAGTAAGTAATGGTTCGTTTATTTCAGCCTCAGAATAAGACTCGAGTGACTTGCAACTTAATAACATGTATTTCTTTATTTATTGTCTTTTTTCCTTAACCCCAAGCCACACAAAACTGAAATTCAATTTCGAGGTTTAAGTTATTATTTAATAAACACCATTTTATAAACAGTCATTTTTATTTTCTTTAATTTTCTATATATTTTTTTTTAAAGTGATTAATCACATTTTTGTTTTATCGATTGGATCGGTGCACAGTTTGATCACCAAATTTATAATTTGTATATGCCCAAAAGCCAGTAATATTGTTAGTTTTAAGTAGCTCGAGAGCCAGAAATATTCCAAAAAAACAATTATTGTGAAAGATCTACATGGTCATTTCTTAAAACAAAAACGAGAATCTTTCTGCATCCAATGCATTTTTTAGTCTCTCTTTTATTGCAAACGAGTTATATAAAAAAACAAGAAAAACTTCCATGTACCAAAACAAGACAGATAGAGATATAACATTGAAAACAAAGACGTGATAAATTAAGTTACAATAATTAATTGTAGGATTTTTGTCGATACAAAGGGTTGTTTTCTTGAGGTCGTGTTAGGGATTTTCAAAAATAATTAAGGGGAATAGTAAAAATAGAAATATTTTTTAGAAGATAAAATCTTGAACTTGTTTTTATTTCCAGATCATAGTGATTGAACCAAATATTCGTAACGGGTCAGAAACGTTACAATATTAAAGTAACAGAAAATATAAGCTTGGTGTAATTTCGTCATATAGAGAGTTTGGGGAAGACAGTGCAAACCTCTCCAGAACATGAGTGAAGTTCTACCCACGCAGTTAGTTTAAATTCACCCGAAGTCACCCGAATTCACGTCAGCTGAAGTTAACGCAAGGTGATCACAGGTTTTGCATACGAAACTTTTTATGACTATGCAGTTCATCGCAGGTTTGAAAAAGGTTCCGCGTAAGCTTTATAGAACCATGGTTAAACCACGGATGATATTTTCAAGTTGTAGTTTCGAACCACAGTGTCAAATTTGGGCAACAGTGATCGTAGGTCTTTAGCCTCTTCTTAAGCTTCTGCTACCGAACGTAATAATCTTTTAATTTTTTCGAAATGACGAAAATGCTCCTTTTGTTGTTACCAATAAGATGCTGTCTTCTCGGCCAATCACATTGAGAAATTTTGTATATAAGATAATAGGCATCTGTCAGGAAATGTTATATCACGTAGACGGTCTCTATATGATACACTTTCGCCCGCTTTTTGGTCACATGAAGTGGCGTTATCGTTTGTAATTTTGAAGAGTAACAAATTTCAAGTTATATAAACCGTCATCTAGAAATTGTTTTGATCATCATTATATTGGAAAATTTGAGACATCTTAGACGTAAAAATGATTGTATTCTAGTCTTCTCGATTTTGTGTTGAACTAGAATTTTGAGTAAATAATAGAAACTTCGTCAGGTCTCAATCCATTGGCTTTTGCTTTTGTTCCATTTCCTATTTTGTCACTTCACAACTAATATGCAAAATTACATCTAAAAATCAGCCTCAATTATATAAGACGCACAACTTCAGCAAAGCATGTCTTGAAGGATTTCGTTGTTTTTGCAGAAGATTATATTCCGTTTTTAAATATTTTTTAGTAAAATCTGAAGCTATGTGTAAACTACACGGTGGTTGAGAACACCTCGTGTTCGATCAAAAGTTGGGAATGGTTTTCGATTAGAGTTATATCGCACCGTAAAGTCGTTTGACCTGATGAATTTTTTGGACAAATCTGATTCATTTTACAGATCAGCCGATGAAAATATTGTTTGTGGTCTGGTGTTTCTTGTATGAACACTTTTTGTTTAGATCTCCTCAGTCGACGTATCCAAAGATTTAATAGTAAATATTTATTCACTCTTGTCCTCAAATCAGTTAACTGTGATTGTGGATTGAGATTACGCAAATATCAAAAAAAAATTATGTCGTTACATTTGTGGACACGACCTACATGACCCGAAAAGTAAGAGAACTCAAGCCGGGCAATGAGACTATCGAAAATTTTAGATCTAGTAGACATCAATATTATCCAACATTACTTTCCTTAAATAAAACGAAAGCTGTAATAAACTAATATAACTTCGTCAAACTTGGGCGCCACTGTGAGAAGAGTTGTTTTACGAAAACGTTTTGGAGATTGTGTTTATTTTCGTTCCTAGACCATTTGCTGACTAAATATATATAAAGAAACATACTGAACTTTATCTAAAGTCATTATCATAAAGTCTGTAAACCTTTTGAAAAAATAAAAATTATTTTGTCCCTTTAACTCGCTTTTAACCATATGATCAAATAAATTTCCGCTTACAAACATTAATTGTTATGCAGAAAATATTTTCCTTCATTTTTAATCCCTTATACATTAATATACTTCTTTGCTGTTCTTGAAATTTCTATAAAAATGAATAAAATAAACATATCTCCACGATCACCGGCAAAACTTAAATGTGATCAATTTAACAAGATTTTTATCGATTTCTTTTTTGTTTTTCATTGTTGCTATTATTCAACTCTAGTTTTTTTACACAATAAAGATTTGACAAAGACAAGATTATATTAAATTTTAAAGAATGGCAACAAAATATCACAAAAAATATCGGGACCACTTACCGGGATTTATTATGATCAGTGATTGTTATGATTATCGTAATTTGAAAAAGGAACAACGACAATCATCCCCTAAAATCGAAGTAATTTACATTTATGTAGTATTGTTAGTTTGTCTTGTTTTTTGAATACTCAAACTTTAAATGATCAATATGAAGATTAGATGCAATCCATGGTTACTTAAACAAGATCAATTTGTGATAATTATATTGGGATTAAAGGATTTGAATGTATTTAAGTGATTTCGTCTGCAAAAATAAGAAAACATTTTTCAGGAAATAAGCTCCCTCGAGATTAAAAGAACTGTCTTTAAATGAAAAAAACAAGGGTGTCTTGAAAGAGAGAAAGAGAGAGCACATACAACTGTATCATGAAAATGTATTAAATTTTTAACAAAGATTTAAAAATTGAAATTAGAATAAATTGAATTGGAAGATAAAAACAGTTTGTTAATTATTTTATCTGACGGAATGTTATCTTGTAAAAGTAGTGAAATAAATAGATTCCACTAATTGTTTAACAGGTCGAATGCCGCTATTAAAACTATATAATGTACTATAGTCGGCTGTGACGCCCATTCACTGGGGAAACACCAATAATAACGACAGAGGTCAGTTTCTTTTAGATTATTTGGCTACTATTAATTTGGAAATTTTAAATTCTAGATGAGGGCCCTTTTTTGTTTATTCCCGACAGCAGAAAATCCCAGACATCCCTCTATGCTCCAGGTCTCTTCTAGAAGACATCAGGAGCTAGAGAGTGTCTACGGATATATTTATGAGCGATTACAGAAAAGTATATTGATTTTCTAGTAAAGATGATCCCAGCCGAGGATCACTTTTACCGGAATCCAAAACAGACGGACTGTGTGTGCTTCAGGGGTTTCGTAGGGGAGACCCGGGCTAATGGAAGCATTTGAAAGGTCCAGGCTATTGATCAGGTCGTTGACCAGCTAAACGATTTGTTAGTCCGGATTTTGAGAGCTCGTGTTCCGAAATGAATCCACACTGTCTGGTGGAACAAAATACAGTCTGGTGGAACAAAAACCTTGATAAGCTAAGACAAAGATCGAAGAAACGCCGTTTGTAAACTACAAATTATGAATTAAAAAGATTAATTAAATAAGTAGAAAATTAATTAATTAATAATTATTGAAATAAATAATTGTTTTTGTAAACAAATTTTGTAGTTTTCAAATTAAATTCATTTTATATCTATCTTTTATGAGACATTAAATTCAACATACTCTGGAGTTGAGTATAAATAATCACCACACTATTTTATAACGAAGACTCCTGAAAATACCATTTTTCTAACCCTTCGCTAAAAACCATTCGTTATTTCTTGACTGTGTAGAAGGAATCGCCCGAGGCTCTGTCTTGGACTATCAGACCCTTTTAGTCATACAAATCTCCAGAACCAGACGGAAATTGACCTATTATACAACAGTGGCGTATATGGCTCACGATACAACAGTTTCTGGCCATAATAGGAGATAGGCTCTTAATTAGATCTCTGAGGCTTGCATAGCTCTTGGCTATGTACCACAGGCCTGGAGAAACGAAAGAATCGTATTTATCACAAAACCAGGAAAAATCATCTATTGCAAGGCGAAAAACTTCAGACCAATCAGCTTTTTCTCATATTTCCTAAAGTCTCTGAAGAGGTTGATCGGACGTGACATTATAAATGTCTGTCTGAAGAAAACCCCGCTAAGCAATAGTCTAGTCTTTGGACACAATCCTCTAAGAGGTGGTATCTGATATTGACGCTTTTCTTGACATAGAAGGGCCTTTTAACAAAGCCACTTTTAAGTCACTCCTTAAGAGAGTCTGTTTATTCACACGAAAGACAACATCGCACTACTGGTAGATGTGATGCTTGGATGAAGCCAAGAAAACGCCCGTTCTTTCACCCCTGCTGTGGAACATGATGGTAGCCCAACTCCTAATTGAATTAAATGCGCCTAATTGAATTAAATTAAATTAAAATCATAATAAATGATTTAACACATACGGCTATGCCGATGATGTAAGTATTGTTTAGAAAGAAGACAATATGGGGTATCTCTGCAGGAAAATGCAGAACGCATTACTAAAACTTGGTGTCGGAAGAATGGTCTCTCGCTCAATGCTTCTAAGACAGAGCTTGTTGCGTTTACGAGCAGAAGGAAACGAAACAACCTCACTCTTTCTTTAATCGCGGTAACAACACATTAACACTCCAAGATAGTGTGAACCAGGGGCTGTTGAAAAAAATTTCAAGCACTATGGACGGTTCTGGAAGAACACCTGACAGTTTTGTCCATGGCGACTGATGACACAATACCTTCAACTACCTTTCGAAAACAGTATAGAGTTTATTATATAATTATAATTCCAACGATAATAATTCGATGACTATAATTCGACCGCTTTGTAGCCAATTTGCTATTGGGCAGTGTGGCCAACACGTTGTACCTTCGGAACTAAAACATTTCAATGCTTTTTAACCGGAAACATTAGCCACTGTCACACTGCGATTCAACCGCAATATAAATTCGTTATTGAATTGCATAATCATATCATTCAAAGATGAACGGCACATGAGTGTCACTTTCAATCGTGTATTACAGTACAGTTCAAACATGTCAACGGCTGCATTCATCGCAACCAACTCTGTTTGGAGTAAGCTGAAGTTATCTGAAAATTAAAGTAAACTTTAATATTAATAATACATAGAAGACTCCTAGACCAACTCTTCCTTTAAGTATCATGAGTCATGACGTCTGTTAAGATTTTTATAGCAACTTTTTCTGTTAAGCCTTTATGCAAATTCTCGTAGGAATAAATGGGATCCTGCCTACAGCCTAACCTGGAAAGGGTAGAAGGTTGTGCGCATCATCTTGCAACAAACCTCCCTTGTCCAGCTTTTGTAGCTGGTATGAGAAGAACCATGTTTATTTATGTATGTCAATTACAGTTAAGGGCGGTGAAATAACCAATGTAGCAACATATTTGGTGTGTCGTGGCACTGAATTTGCTATTTTTTTAATTAAACTGGGCTGGAAAGTATAAAATGACCCCAGAGAAGTATACAACCCAGAGTGAAGGTTGTTTTCCAAATGTAAACAGGTAGAGGCATTTTATCGATCATTTTCGTCTTTTTGGAGTACGTCTAATCACGGAGATGTAAAGTCAGACCAGTGGTTGCTCAAATGAGTAAAACGCTTAACCATTGTTTTTCTGGCTTTTGTTCTGATATTTGGTTTAGTTTGAAAGTGATGGAGCAATTTAAAAAAACAAGTGGTAAGAGTACTGCACACAGTTTACTGGTACCACTTTCCTTCAGAACAGTTTATTCTACGGCGTAGCTAGAGTTTCTGCTCGAGAAATCCGGTCTCGAGATTCTCGAGAAAGAATCATTATTTTGAGCTCTCAAAATCTCGAGAAATTATATTTCCACATTTTCGAGATTCTCATTTCTCTAGAAATATTGAAGAGAATCTCGAGATTTAACAAACCACCATAAATGATTTAATATTTGTTGCCGATTCAGTTTTATAACAAAATACATTTTTAGCTGAAAATTTACTATTGAATTAAAATATGAAAGTACGAGAAACGATTTCCAAAATTAAAGTGATTGTAAAATATTGTATTTAAAAACTCATCAGTGCGCAATAATATTTTGCAAAATAATATAAAAGAATTGAATGGAGAGAGAAACGAGTTGCAATTACTCTTGCATTGCAAGATTATATGGAATTCTATTGAAACCAAGATTGAGCGGCTTTGCGAGTCAAACCAGCAGTTGTAAAAACTTCAAATGTTCGTAATTTAAATCATTTATGGAATACAAAAAGGATGATTTGGTTCAACAAGTCACAAAATCAATAAAAACTCTCAACCCTTATCTGCAGAGAGAATCCTAAAATTTCTTTTCAAATTTCTTCGGAAAAATAATTCAGACATATGTAAGCTACAAACTGTTATGTGAAATACAATCTCAAATTTTTAAAAGAAAAGATAGCTCAATACTCTCAATATTGAAATTCCTACAAAATTCAAAGTCAGTTAGCCAACCCGAGGAATACCATTTTTTTCTATTTGCTTTAAAAGTAAAATTATAGAAACAGCAAACACCATCTCTCGAAGATTATTCAAAAGTAAGTCCAGAAATTGATTCTTCCAATTACAATGACAGCATTATATCGACATATCCCGACATATAAAACATATATTGTTTAATGCATATTGAATTATTTTATTTATTGAATAAACAAGCTCATATGTACAATATTTAGTTAATTTATTTTTTGTTATGAATCAATTTCTTGTTTAAAATAATTTTTAATAATTCTCGAGAATCTCGAAAATCTCGAGGAATTCAAATAATTATTCCCGATTTCTCGAGAAACACGATTGTTGATAAAATCGAGATTCTCGAATCTCGAGATTCATAAAAGTTCGAGAAATCAGAAACTCTAGGCGTAGCTTCTACGTTTCTGACTACCCTTTGTCCGAATTACCAAGATACTCAACCTCTGTCAAGGACCTGATAGACATTTTGTAGAGTATGGGTAGAACTTTTGATACCGTTCTGCTTCACAAAAAATTACGATTCTATCATTCGAAATGTAACTATTTCTAGATGATAGATGTACTATGTAAAAAATTTCAAAACATTAATTCCAGTTCATCATACATGTATAAAAAAAACATGTAGGAACCAACAAACCTACAACATTCCATCCCTTAAAAACAACATAAAGAGAAATAAATAATAATATTTCTATTAAACCAGTTAAAATTATAAAAAAACAACAATATTATAATTAAATTATCAACCCTATTATTAAGCTGATAAACAGAATATAACATAACAATCATCTTAACGTCACCCTCGTCTTTTCTGTAATATTTCTGTAGAAAAAAAACGATATGATAATCTTTTCATCATAATATTTATAAAACAGGTATATAGAAAAGTCACGTGCTTGATGGTCGTCGGTATTCATTATCTCAAATTACACTTAAAATAATAACCGAAAAACTTCAACATGTTGAGATTAGAAATAGTTCAAGAGAACATCCCACCCATGTTGATTCTCCACCCTATTCATTTACTGCTGGTATTCATTTGGTTTAATTATATAAAAATATAATTACGTGTTCAATTATTAATTTAATCCTGGGAATTTTTTTCGGTTAATAATTTTTTCAACAGTAGGCAGATTTTATATAGGATCATATAACGGATACCAATTTCGATTTCTGTTAGAAGGTTTACACTATGGTTTGAATGTTGAAGTTCAACAATATTTTTGTTTCAGGTCGAAGAGTTATCTTTATGCCAACTTAACAATATACATAGTAATCCAAGGAACAGAACGAACAAATTCCAAAACATGTTCATATGTTCCTATTTAAGGAATACTAACATCATCGGTTATATGTTTTTAAAACATAGATTTATATACGCGAGTGGTTAGTCAGGTAAATCAGCGGTCTTGTTTCAAAACAAAAAGGTTTTTTTCAACTCAATCTCATGCATCCAACACACTGCATTAACTGGAATCTATATGCTAAGCTAGCGTTGGACTAGTCACTGAATTTCGTAGCCTTGAATCTCCAACTCTTCAACAACTATCTAAACTGCTGGTGCATGTGCAAGACTGGAAGGAACGCGGATTAAGACTGGATGACTCCGAATCAGTCCATGAGCAGCGTCATACTGTTACAAATGCACTGGAGTGAGCTAAGAGAGTTATGAAACGTGTCGTTACTCAGATTAAAATTGAAGAACGAAGAGAATCAGCTCATTCTGTAGATGTATCAAACCTTTTTTCATCTGCACCTCCTCCGTTAAAGGAATTTCGGAAAGAAATTGACCGACTGCTTAGTACTAGCTGACCCCAATGGACAACAGACCTCATCAACCAACTACTTTTGGCCCTGGGCCACTTCTTGAGGATAATTTTCGGAACCCATCCCCTCATATTCAAACAGTTGCAATAAACAATCCATCAAATAACAAATACCTTGCAAGTGACCTCTTTCGAAATCCTGCTGCTGCTGTATATCAAACACAATGTCTCCCTTCTTTACGATCCAATGGACCATAATATTTTCAGGAGATGGCCACGGAATGGATGCCCATGAATTCATCTTCCGTGTTGAAACTTCAGCTACAATGAGAGTGTTGGACTCTTACTTTCCCTTTACCTGTGAGGTAGGTGCTGCTTAGAAGGTTGGAATGTATCGGAGTGTACATGCACATTGGAGTGTACCGCGGTATCATCATATTGTCACATAGCATATCCTTCAGCCTTATCCTTCGGAAACCACTTTAAAGAACTTTGGGGCACAAACTGCAACCGCGCAATACTTTGCGTATTGTTAAACAGGAAGCAAAAATTCAAAGAACCCGTGTACGAATTTTTATTGCCTATTTGAGTTAGAAAAACTAAATGGGCGACTGGCACACCGTTAGTGAGAGATTTCAGAGATAGTCAGGAAAAGTTTGAGTTTGAATTACAAATTGCGATAATAGCTATGCCATGGAGGAAATTAAACGAACTAAAAGTACTACAAGAGCGTTTTGAAAAATTGTGAAATAACTTCTACTTCACTCAAGGTACCTCTTCCTCTCGCAACAAGCCAGTGTACAAAATTCATGAACTGCATACACAGACTGGTGACGTATTAAGTTCAACCAACCCAACTAAACACAGCGAGTCAGAAAACCATGTGGAAACATTTAACCGTCAATTATGTCCAAGATACAACGCAACAAATTGAACGACAGCTGCTTCAGATAGACCTCAGGATTCGACTGCGAATACTTAGTCTGCTGGAATTGTAAGGACATTCAACACAGATCTACTGATTGCTCCTCTTTGCCCTCTCATCAACTCTTTTGCTTGTGATGTGGTAAAGATATCACCATCAAACCGAAGCGTATCACTTGTAATCCAACCACAGCGGGAGATGGTAGACCGGTCGTCCCAAATTCCGGAGTGGTACACCTCCAAACCAGTTCCAAACTCTAACAAATCTATTCTTAAATTTTTAAAACGCCTCCAAAAGTCTCTGAAATACTGGATAGTGCGAATAAATTATCGAAGACCTGTGCTGTCTTGTTCATTTCCAAATAAAAGGGTCCTAGTCCACATCTTGAGTTAAACCTGTTCGAAAATAAATGAATTGATATTTTAGACACTAGAACTTCTATAAGCATAATGGTCTCAATCGGTTGTCAAAAGCCGGTATTTTCTATCGTAAACTTACTGCACGCATGAAAACTGCGCATGGTACCACTACTACGATCTTTGGATACGTTAATGTCGCTATCTCTTATTGTGGTTTAACTAAGTCTGCTCGTTCGAATATCGTTCCTAGTTTGCAGGGAGAATTATATTCGATCAATACCAGGAGCTTGAAGTAAGAAGTCGTATCCCTCGTTCAACAAACAAGGTCTAGGAAAAATAACATTACTGGAACACGTTGACGTCGGTGAAAGTGCCCCTGTTAAACAGAGACACTAACAGTTTCACCCGCAGTTCTAACTAAACTCTATGAAGAACTAGACCATATGTTAAAACTAGAGATAATCGAAGAGAGTTCAAGTTCCTGGTCATCACCGGTAGTACTACTAGCAAAATTTGATGGATAATCGCGACTCTGTCTGGACTCCCACAGGATTAACTCGCTAGCAAAAGGACGCGCACCCGCTCCCATTGATTGATGCCCTGATGCACTCTCACATTGCTATTGTGACTGCATAGAAGAACTAATAGGCGATCTAACCACCTCAAGTCACACCCAGAAGAGCACCCCACTGTGAGACATGTGGATGGGAGAATATACACAAAAAAAATAAAGTCACATTTTCACCTAATTTAAGTTTAAAATGTAAGATTCATACAAAGTTTTCTAAAATTTTACTAAAACGTTTTAATGTTTCAAACATTTAGTTTCGTTAAAACTCATAGTATTAGATGACAACATTTTATTTTTTGGCTAATTCATTTACAAACATATCTATTTCATACAAATATATTCCTTAATTCATTCAATACAACTTTATGACCATTACACTTTTAAATCATTCAATGATTCATCAAATTCATTAGGTGTTTCGTCTAATATGTTTAAATAAAACAGATAAACTTATTCGCAAAATCAAAAAAAAAAAACAAAAAATTGTTAAATGTCTAAAACTTCAATCATTTGATACAAATTAAATGAATTCTTAAATGAGATTCGATGGCTAAAATTCATTCAGATACTTTATATGAATCAATGAATATTTCGATGCTTTTATAAATATTTTTTTTTGGTGTTTATACGACTGGAGCCCAGGTATATGATGCCATCTTATCTGCTGTTTCAGTTTGAAAAATATGGCTCCCTAGATCTTTACCCGCTTTAACTGATCGCCTCTGAAATGATGATGACACCGCTGCCCACGAAGGAGTGAGAAAAAGACTAGAAAGAATACGCCGTTTATATACTTTTGACGTGGTATAAAGACCCAGATTCATAATTATGTGATGTCTTGTGAAATCTGTTAGGAAACTAAATCCTCCAACAAAATTTTTCAACCACCCATTCAATCTAGATTCCACTCTGAGCGCCCATGGCTAGTTGTAGACCACCTCACAAAACTTGTTCTACTTAAATTAACTAATGCGTGGTCCACTAAACTGCTCTAGTTTCTGCGAAACAACGTGCTTCTTCTATTTGGCTTTCCCGAATTTTTAATAAAAACCAGCGTATTGTCGATCCACTAATTTCACTATTCACTTTGGCTAAGCTCTCCATTTTCCAAGCACCATCTCTTACTTTGATCAACAATTCAGTTAATATCAAAATTCTCCATATTCTCAAAAACTTTAAGGTTAACGTCCAATAATGATCTGGTTGAACGTGCTACATAAAACGTGACTCACGTTATTGAAATACATAGTCCTACCGTTTCATCCCTTAGAAGGTTGTACAACTGGTCCAGTGATGGTCCATTACCAGTAATGCAGCAATGGGCGAGTACTGGCAACCACGACTGGGCCTTTAACATAATTTTGCTGGATGATAACTTCGGACAATAAATTACTGCCATTCATGGGCCAGAGAAAAAACAACAGCAATGATTCAAGGTTGCACAGTTGGCCTAGTAACAGACCAATAATAATGACCAAAAAAATGTAAAATATTATCATATGTAAATTTAAATAAATTGAATACAAAATAATTTAAAATAAAATAAAAAAGACGGAAAATTCAAAACTTCCCATACAACTGGTTGTTAAAATATGAATTTTAATAAATTATTTACAAAATAATTAAAATAAAATACAATATGAAAAAAAATTAAAAATATATACCAACCTTTTCAATATTATCATAGTCTTTCAGCCGGGAAGCGATAACTAAACTTTATGTGAAATTTTTTTAAATTATATATTTCTAAGACGGATAATACTCTAGTGAAATTTTAAAAAAATGACATAGACCGGCAAATTAATGGCTGCAGTACAATAGTCAATTAATGTTAACCATTAACGTTGATTGGCCACTGACTGGCCGTTAATTAGCCATTTAATGTAAAGTGTACTGGCTATTTTCTATAAGCTATAGATCGGCCGATTCATGGTTCCAGTTATGGCCCAATAACAATTGCCAAATACTGTTTACCTTCCATGGGCCAATGCATGGCCGTTCAAAGGTAACTATATACTGGCTCTTTTCTGTTATTCATAGAACGGCCGATAAATGGTTCTAGTACTGGCCCAATAACAATAGTCAAGTACTGTTAACCATTAATGGGCCAGTGCTTGGCCGTATTTCAAAGTCCGGCAAACCCCGCTTGGGATGTATGTAAGTATCGTCGACTTTCTCATGACAAACTGGGCATCACAAAGACGAATTTGATTTAATGTTATTTCAAGGCCTTTTCCGACCGTTTAACAGTGCTTGGTCCTCTCCTCTCCATATTGTTAAAAAGAAGAACGGCAAGTGGATGCCTTAGGGTGACTTAGTGATATGTCGGTCATGAACCACCGAAGTTAATTGAACGGATCACTTCAGTGAACCACGACCGATCGTTCAGTAATAAAAGAAACGTCGTTCGTCGGTCACTAACTTTTTATGTACTACTAGCAGAACTCGGCGTGCTTTGCTACGCTTATAAATAAAGTTTTTGCGCAGACATTTTGTTGACGTAGTAGCAATGGTTTCAAAACGTGACAATGAGAAATGGCAGCATAATTTTTAATTTTACTTTTTAAAAATATGAATGAAAAATAATCAGCATTCTAGCTGATTTGTTCGGATATATAAAAAATTAGCGATTAAATAAGTTTTAAAGTAAGCAATAAAACAATTTAAATGACTTGTTGAATTAGTAGAGGTGTGACATCTCTATATAGAACATTATACAGAACAAAAATAGAATCACAAATGTTCACAGTGCTCATGCATTGTATTTCTACGAAACACACAAAAACTGTTCGAAAGAAGTTTTTCTGAGAGAAAATGAAAAATGCTGTCAAATTGCAAAATTCAAGTGAATTACAATAATTACTTTGATCTGAATCACTCTCAAAATCTCTCAAAATTTTATTTTTTACACCAAATAGCGAAAAAGTTTTGTTTATTTGACATCGGTCGCATATTGCCGCTATCTCATAAGAAAGAAAACTCAAAAAAACTCGTAAAGATAACATTCAATTTACATTGTGCCATTTTTATTGCAACTTATTTATTTTAATATGGAACGAATTTCAAAAGTCGTTTTAATTCTATTTATTTATTCGAGTACTTGTGGGCACAATATATTTTTTGTTTTTCCGTCTGGTGCGTAGACGAATAAATCAGAAGGTTTTCCTAACGCGCCAGCCATATACAGGTGTCCATGTGAGAAGAACGGATTCTCCAAATCTCGTCCACATAAACTGTTCGTGTGCTTTGTTGATGGTAATTGCAAAAGCGAGTTGCACTGGAAACTAAACGTTTGAATCTGTTGGGATCATTGAAATATGTGGCCTATCTGTCGTGGCAACACTACATCTTTCTCTTTGAATTTTCCATTCAAAATTGTAGCTTCAATGACATTGTTCATAATCTTTTTCACCGAAGTTCAAAAAAGTTTATGCAATTTCAAAATATGTGACATATTTGGAATTACAATATGTGTCGCAACAACACATTAAAAACTTTTAAGACGTAGGTTCTACAACATAATGCTTTTTAAGACGTTGATGGACGCAAATTTCTTTTTTTTTGTTTGTTATATTCTTCTTAAAGAATGGAAAACTAAATAATAAATCCTTTCACATAATAATGTACGACATAGTGCAATATTTCATGATAAGATGGAGGAAATAAAAATAATATACTTTTTTTTTCAAATTTGCAGGAACAAAGCTAAAATTAGGTTTTTATATATCCTAGTGCTAGAAGCATATACCAAGATCATGTAACGCATTGTTTTCCTCAAGCCAGCATATATAATAGTTATGTGGAAGCTCATTTGTTCGAGCAAGCAAAAAGTTCATTCCTTAAAACAATAAAAAAATTACGTCCATCAAAACCTTAGAAAGCATGTTGTTATGCATGTTTTTCTTAAAAGGTTCTTATGTGTTGTTGTGACACACATAGTAATTCCTACTACCCAACCCATTTTATTTTTAAAAAAATAGAGCGTTATCCTAAAAGAATATTTCATAACTAAGAAAGACTAAGGATACTATCGTTGATTGAAAAAAATGCATCCGCAACACACAAAATGATAAAAATAAACAAAATTAAATATAAGTTCGTTCGAAAAAGAAAGAATGATTGAACATAAAGAATGAAAAATAAATTTTTGAAGAAAATATAAATGCTATTGAAAAAAAAAAGAAATGGATTTCATTCAACTTTTACAAATTACGAATTGTGAAATGAAAATGGAAAAAATTTGATTATGAAGATGATTGTTTGTATATATTAATTATTAATGATTATGAAAAAAAAACATTTGTTTGTGCATAAACATACTGTTACGAGTACAGAAAAATCTAGACGATTACAGAAAAATCTAGACGATTACGGTCACTTCCAGGAAAAAAAATCAACAAAACACAACAGAAAGTAAATGAAATGAATAGTGTTGTTGTTGTGGTACATGTTCTTAGAATTAAGGTCTACACAAAACAAATGATTTTATGAATCAAATCAACGTAACGTAAAATAATCGAATATTCTAATATTTTCTCAAGGTTTCTAAAAAGTGACCGCGAAATTTCTAGATATTAAGCAGAATGTATATAAGGAAATTACCTCTTGTAGTTTTTAATTAGTTTTATTTTAAACCTGCGATTGTGAAGTTAAAATTATAAAAGTGATCTTTAAATTAGATTTTGTGTAAAGTTATAAGTGTAATAAAGTTATAAGTGTTATTGAATAGAAATATTTTGTGTATTATTTTAACGCTGTTATTACTGGAAATTTCTACAATAAACGAGTTTCTGATGCTGTTGAAAGAATATTCTAGCTAGGAATATTGTTTGCTGTATTGTTTTCCTGTTGTTGTGAAACAATTAAGGTGTTGAATACTTATTAAAACCTGGTGTTTGTGCTTACTAATCAGTGATCGAACTCAGGAAGAGATTGGGAATAACGTTTATCGAATTGTGAGTTAGGCCAATTCGAAGAAAGTTTAGAAAAACGTAACAATATATATATGTATTCAAATTGTTTTTTTATTATTATAAACTCTTGTTGGTAGATGGATACTGTCTAATTACTAATAGAATTAATTTCATTTAAGTTGTTCAGATTTAATTTAATTTTGTATGCAATATTTGTTGTGAAAAAATAGTTTGTTGTACCTTAGCTAAAGCTTTAGTTAAAAATTAACAATTTACTACATGTCAGGACTTAAACATTATATTCCTTATTCTATAGTGCAATTTTGTTTTTAATATTAATGTTTTTTCCTTAAATCGATATATGGTATGGATGAGGATTTTTTTTATTGAATGCTAATTAGAGGATGAGATGTTAGGCTCATTAAAATGAAATTGCAACAAGTTATAAAGGAGAATCCTTTAAGGCAAACGGTAGAAAACAAACAAATACCGGGTGGCTTCAAATAGTAGATGTACTATAGTGTAAACCCTCCCCTGTATAGATTTTTAAGCAATGATTTATTAATCTTTTTAAATAAATTATATTAGTATATGAGCAATATTTTTTGGTTAAACGGAAGAAGTTTTCTTCTTTATTTCGCTACTCATCCTCTTTGCAAAAAGTTTTGAATACCCTTCGCAACTTTTTAGACGAATTGGTCTTAGATTTATGGGGATTTTTATTAAGTAGGATTTGGTTCTTGACCTATTAACGAGGCATTAATATTATTAATTTTGACTGAGATATTTAATATTTTTGCAAGTGACCGATTGAACGAAGACCGATGTTTTTAAATTGGTCAGTGCAAATGCACGATCCGGTCGGAACGGATCGCTAATTTAGCTGAGGTTACCCATCACTATTCCGTACTGCAACCAAAATTACGCGAGCAATCATTTCTATAACATCTGCTATTAGCCACGCTTATAGGAATAATTCTGACAGTTCTAAGAAAAGTTAACACATTTTATTCATTCTTCTGGTCAAAAAAAAAGTTCCCTAATAAATGTGTTTTATTTTTTTTTGTTATCATTCATTAAACAATTTTATTGTCTTAAAACCATTGAATAAATAGATAAGGAAGTATCGCTACGTGTACGTACACAAATGATCAGTGAAGCATTTTTTTTTAAATGTATTCGTTAGGTTGCCACACTGTCAATGTCAATGCATTTGTTTACGTCGTATTTTTAAACAAACTAAAGTGTTTTTCCTGAATTTTGTTCTTAAAATATTGAATTGTAATTCAATTTTATACAAATTAGTATTTAAACTGTTTTTTTTTCACAACAATTAATTGTTTTTATACTTTATATAGTTATTTATTCATAAAAATGGCGTACTGCATCAAATCATGTAAAAAAATTGTCAACATTTCAAAGCATTTTGCTGCTAAAATTACATATATCAGAAACATAAATTAAAATGGAATTTTTAGACCAATAGACAGTACAAGCTAATTTCGTCAGTATTTAGGAACAATTATCTTTTAAAGTGGGTTTAAAGGTACTTTGGAGTATTTTCAACCTACGCCAATTTCGTTATATTCTAAAAATGGCAACTGTTAGAAAAAACTGAATACGATCGAGATTTTAGATAAGTTTTTTTATAGAAGTTATAGTTCATAGAAGTTTTGTAGTTAAATAAAAATAGTTGCTTACAGAACAGCTTTACAAATCTGTATTCGTAAAGATGTGTTCATTTGTATTGCTGGTAATGATGTTAGACTGTTGTTAGTGTGATACTGCTATCATTGCTGAAAATGATGGCACACAATTTTGCTTTTATGTATTTAATGTTTAAAAATATGGAGAAAAAAATTAATAAAATAAAATCAACAAAATATATAACTTATTCATTATCTTTTATTTAAGTAGGAAACAGGTAAAAATACATTTTAAGACAAATTTTTCCTAAAATAACGATTAGTTTAAACGAGAAATAAATAAAATTTTGAATAAAACTTACTTATTTCAAAGAACAGTTCATGCTGCCACCTAAGTTATGTTTGTGTAACAATATACAAATTATACACAGTACCACCCTACGATTAAATACAAACACCATCAAACGCACCAATCCTACAAATTAAACGCTTCACTCAAAAAGTCTAGTTACTCTTCCTTAGATATTTATTCAATGCTTAAAACTTAAATATAAGTATAAAATAAACTCAAAATAATAGTTTTAAATATTTAAAAAATAGTGCATGAATTTAAGTTAGTGGCTTATCGTACAATCTGACTGACGGTGACGTCTTGAGTGTATTTTCACAATATGGTGGTATACTCTATACTCTATACGACTATAATACAAATCCAGTAAGCGGTTAAGGAACGGAAAAACTAAAAGGATTCTTTTTCATTTGTTACGAACATCAACTGTTTTAACTGTGGATAATTTAAATATAGCATTAAGGTGAATGCAGGAGCAGCAATAAATATATAAATAAACTCAAATTCAGAGTCAGCATATCACATGCCAAAATTCTTGGAGTTATTTTTGACGACAGATAGATCTGGAAGCAATATCACTGGCAAGTACAGTATTCCGCGAGAACTTCGTTTAGTGTCAATTATTACTTGTCCCTGCATATAAGGAGGCAACTAGTATTGTCACGGATATTGCCTCTTACGGCCATTCTTGCCTTTACAGACGAGACCCTTATGATTTTGTGGAGATGCTTTAATTGTGCTACCAAGATTGTTTATAATTTAAATTTTAAAGCCTCGTGATCATGTATACATACCCTTATGTCCATGATCTTCTTGGGACTACTTTTTCTGACCATGCTAAAATACGGCTTCGCTGTCATTGGAGGCAGCTCAGTTTTGCATTAACACTGGTAAGCTGTGATCTTAGGGCTAACCCATACTATGTGAGAGCAATCAAACTATTTAACTCTCTTCCGCAGTCATTTAAGAGATTTAACGTATCTCCTTTTCTATTCAGGAAACAGTTAACAGGCTATCTAAACCCACTGACTCTTCTACCTGAATGACTTGCTCAGAGGATACTATGCCATCAGCTACTTTTGATTTTCCTTGTTCTGATTTTTTTTTTGTACTGGAACTCCAATATCCTTCCTTACTCCTTCTTTTCCCTCTTTTTTATCATTATTTTATTCACACTTCCCTGCACTATGTATTGTATATAGAACTGTTTCTTATTTATCTTATCCACACTTCCTCTAACAAATGAGACCTTCATGCTAATTCTTGTCTATGCAAGTCACTGGGTTTATCCTGTTATATGTTATAAAAGGCGATATTTGCTGCTTCTTGCGTTCCATATGCAATATTATGAGCCAATGGCCTTGTTGCAGAATTCTTCGCAATCTTATATAGGGTATTTTATTTTTGTTGTTGTCAAGAGCAAGATCCTAGTTTTCAACAATACATGTCTCCAGTTCTTAATGAAATATAGTTTTTATAAATAAATGAATAAAATGGGCAATTAGAGATATGTCAATGTAACAATGAAATGTGTCTCAAAAATCCCTAATGTTTTGATTTATTTTGAAATTATATTATTTTTATTTTTCTAGTGGTAAGCCTTATGCAATTGTTTTTACTTATTCTTCTGTACATTGTAATGGGCCATTGCAAAAGCCCAATATTGTAAGCGTGGTCTTGAACTTATAGCACCATTTTGAAATTAAAACTTAGTATAAACAATTTTTTTAAATATTTAACGCCATCTTAAAAATTAAAATCCATATAAAAATTTTATCAAAAACACTAATACAATTTTTTGAATATGGCATCATGAATAATGGGGGTTTTGACGGCGGCCTTATTTGCAATCTTTTGTTAATAAATAAAAAATATCACATCGTGCTATTATACTTTATTAAAGTATACTAGGTAGTAAGTTACTCCGGTCAAGGGTAGGAAACTAGTTTAAAACTTGTGTTATTGCGTCAATGTCAACAGAAATTCAAACAAATTCAAAAACGATAAACCGCTGTACATGAAATAAAATAAAACAGCTAATTCAATTTATGAAATGTAGATAGCTTCACTATAAAAGAACCTTACAAATTCGTATTATAAATGTTTTTCTTCGTGTTTTGACGTGTTTCGTGTTGTTTTGACAGATAAATTTGTAAATATTGAATTAATTTTTAAATTAGTAAATTTTTTTTTTAATTTTTATTATTGTAAATTGTATTAGTTATGTATGTATAGTGAGTGCAAAATACAAAAAGCTTTCAATCAGTTCTTTTTTATTAGTGAGAATAAGAATAAAGATTCATTTATAAGCATTAAATATATTTGTATAAAGTTAATTTGATAATTTCTATAAAATGAGTTGGAGATTGAATCAGGTTGGTAATTATTGTAAATCAAACGAATTGGTAAATGGTTATGTAACTGTTATCAAAACATTTTCAGCATTATAGTTAATTATAAATTGTACCCAGATATAATAAATTCTTGTTTTCAGAATTTTATCGGAAATTTCCGCCGATACAGTACCAATAAAATCAATGAAGTTGTTATTGTATCAGCAACTCGTACACCAATTGGTAGTTTTCAAAGTTCATTAAGTGCTTTATCCGCAACTCAATTAGGAGGATTTGCTGTTGAATCAGCGGTTCAACAATCCGGTGTTCCAAAAGAGCATATAAGTGAAGTTATACTAGGCAATGTTGTATCTGCGGGTTCAGGGCAAGCTCCTGCCCGTCAAGCCTGTATATTCGCTGGTTTACCAACCAAAACAATTTGTACTACAATAAATAAGGTTTGCGCTTCTGGAATGAAGAGCATCATGTTTGCATCTCAATCGTTAATGTTAGGACAAAGCAATGTTATTGTAGCTGGTGGAATGGAATCTATGTCAAATGTTCCATTCTATTTAAAACGAGGAGCAACACCATATGGAGGAGTAAATTTAGTTGATGGAATTGTCCTTGATGGATTGACTGATGTCTACAACCGTTTTCATATGGGAAATTGTGCTGAGAATACTGCTAAAAAAATGGGAATATCCAGAAAAGAACAAGATGATTATGCTATCTTAAGCTATACTCGTAGTGCAGATGCATGGAAAAATGGTATTTTTGATTCTGAAATAACACCAGTTAACGTACCACAGAAAAAAGGAAAACCACCAATTACCGTCTCAGAAGATGAAGAATATAAAAAAGTAAATTTCGATAAGTTCGGGAAATTATCCACAGTTTTCCAAAAAGAAAATGGAACGGTAACAGCTGGCAACGCATCAACATTAAATGATGGAGCTTCAGCTCTTGTTTTAATGACAGCCGACCAAGCGCAACAGTTAAACGTTAAACCATTGGCACGGATTGTTAGTTTTCAAGATGCTGAAACAGAGCCAATTGATTTTCCAATCGCTCCATCATTCGCGATTCCAAAATTATTGGAAAAAGGTGGAATCAATAAAAATGATGTTGCCTTATGGGAGATAAATGAAGCATTTTCTCTTGTTGTGTGTGCTAATATTAAAAAAATGAATGTTGATCCAAATAAGGTTAATGTTCATGGTGGGGCTGTTTCGTTAGGACACCCGATTGGAATGTCTGGTGCACGAATTGTTACTCATCTTGTTCATACACTTAAAAATGGAGAATATGGATGTGCTTCTATTTGTAATGGCGGTGGTGGTGCGTCTTCGATTTTAATCCAAAAATTGTAAGAATTGCTTTTGTATTTTATCATTTTTTTTTAATTTTTTGTATATGAAAATCCAGTTTGCATTTATAACCTAACTGTATATAAATAATTATATCATTTTTAAAATCTAAATTTGTGTGTTTTATTTTCGTTAGAAAACGCTCCACTCTTTCAATATAATTATAAAATATTTTTCAATTTTGTTTCAGAAACGACTCAGAGTTTCTATTGAAAAATTTTAAGGATAAGAAACCAATTTTAAAATTGTATACACGTGAGCATTGTCAATTATGTGACGAATTACTTCAAGAATTACAACCATTTAATGATCGGTTTCATCTTCAAAAAATCGATATAAGTCGTAAAGAAAATTTAAATTATTTACGATTTTATCGTAACGATATTCCTGTTGTTTTTTTAAACAATGAATTTTTATGTATGCATCGGTTAAATTTGAATTTATTTTTGAAGAAGTTAAATGAAAGTGAAAATAAAATTAAAGAGGTATTTTGAGAAATACGTTTTTCAATTGAATTGATTTGTGTGAAATAAGATTCTGCTTTTATTTTAGTGTTCTTGATCTCATTCGTCCACAGACGTCTTTAACCAAAGAAAACGGCGTTCTGTGGGGGTTTGTCTAAATTTCCATATATGTAACATGCTTTGGTTTAATACATAAATAAATTCTGTTTTTTAAGTGCACCAACATCTGTTCATGTGAACACACTACTCTAGAACATACACAAGTTGCAAACTTCGTGTTGTCTTTAGCAAAAAAGACAATTTTACCTCTCTTGTCAGCTGTGGCAGACTTGACAAAAAAAATTAACCATGAAGGGGACAAAACTAACCTTGGGGTACTTGTTCAACCTTCCGATACTTCAACTTGTTGTTATTGAATTCAAGACCGCCAAAGGCTCTAACGTAGCTTGACAGTCATCTTTCAAGCGCCTGTGATTATTTTGAATTAACTAGATTACTGTGGCTGATGGTGTCGAAAAGTTGGAAGAAATTTAGAGTGAACTAAACTGTTCAATGGTTCGATGGTCTCTCTTCTTCTGATTTAGATCTTTCTGTTCTGTATATGTAATTGTATAAAGAGCAGTTGTAGTGCTGTGTCTCTTCCTAAAGAGATTTTGATGTTCCTGCGGTGTAAGGAGTTTCAAACTTCCAACACTTTAACAATGGGGGACAGTTGCTATAATGAATTTCTATAATGATATCGCTTACATGCTTTAGCATAACTGGTGACAGACCATCTATTTCAATAGCTTTGCGTCTGTATGAACTATATTGCTTGCATAACATCAACTTTAGTAAACTGCATGCAATCTACTGTCAGCTTGTTTCAAAATGCTTTGTTCTGTGTTTTGGAGTGTGGAGTAAACTGTCTGTTGAATTCGTTTCCACACTTCTTGTTGAAATGGCGTTAAATGATAATTCAACGTTGCCTGACTTGCGTTGTGGGTTTTACCAGTTCGTCTTCAATTTGGCTACGAAATTCATCCAAGATTATGTTGTGGTTGAACTTGCACTTGGTTATTAATCTTTGAATCGAGATCATTGGAATATGATCTGATAACACTATATCGTTGGTTTTGCTACCCATATGAAGTTCGTGAGAACTGATGCTGACAAATTACAGGTACAGGGAACTATTGCTATTCACATGTGTGTGACACCTTTCACGAGGGTTGGCTCTATGTCTCAGAAGGGACATAGAGCCAACACTCTATGTTCGAAAGAAATTTCAACCAAGAACCATCACAACAATCTTGAGGAAGCAGCTGTCACTGGCTTCACTTGCTCAGACTCTTCTCGTAAAGCCGGTATCGAAAGAAATCCTGGACCAACATAAAAAATATTGCACTGCGCGGTATGTAACCAATATTCTAAGGCCAAACACAATATCAGTCCAGTGCAACTGTTGTGCAAAATGGTGTCACCGCAAAAAATGCTCAGGCCTTTATAAGCAATAGAATCCAAACTTCACAGCACCCTACTGCCAATTATCTAGTCGATAAACCAACATATGCTCGCAGCAAAACACATTGCGTATGAACACACATCCAGATACTCCAAGTGATGTGAAGATAATGTAATTTAACTGCAACGGTCTAACAAAAGAGCTAGATGATATAATAAAACTTTATGTGCAATAATAATATTCTTGTCACGGTTCTTCAAAAAACCAAATTAAATAATAAATCTAAAATTAATTTTAGTGATTATAAAATTATAAGACTGGATATAGACAAGGAGAAAGGTGGTGGTCTTGCCTTTGTCATACATAAAATCATTATTTACCGTACAAACACCCTACCGGCATCAACTGAAAAACATTTGGAACAATTGAATTTTTTGTTTCTGAAAAAAAAAACCCGTGAAAATATTGTTCATCAAATTTATGTCCTCAAAGAACCACAAACGTCTTGGATAACAAGCAACTCGTATTCATCCCCAGATGTTTCCTTTGCAGGCATATCACTCATTCTGATAGCAGAATGGAGTACTGAACTTGCACTGGGATCAGATCATGTGCCGATCATAATCACCCTAAGGCGTTCAATCAAACAAATAAAATCCAAGAAGAAAACATCCATCAATTTTAACAAAGCTGACTGGATAAATTTTACCAATTTTCCTGAAAATGAATTCAGTAAACTATTTAACGCCCTCTCTGGGGAGAAAAAATTCAGAGATATTTTCAACAAAGTAAAAGTGTGCTAATTACATTGTGCTGGTAGAATACAATACATTAAACTAAATTTCCCACCAGAAGTATCTGCTATTGCCATACTTAAAGATGATATCCGTAAAACAGATCCAGCCGACACACCCAGAACCTAAACCAACAAATAAACAAGCTAGTTATATAGAACATAAGAGAAAGAAATGGCGAGAGCAATTGTGAGTAAATCGAACTTCGAACCCAGCAAAAGCCCATGGAAAGTCATAAACAGGTTAACCCACCCTCGGAGACCTGAAAATAACTGCATGATCTCCGTCCATGATATTCCTAGATCAATCTTAAGACTTTTTCGAAAACTTAAAGATGACCACTGAGAGTATCATTTTTACGAATTTTGAAGTTGAGAATGCAATTAAAAAAATCAAACCATTAAAAGCAATTGGACCCAATGGAGTGAACTACCTCACAACAACACTCACTCACTTCCAAAAAACACACAGCACAACTACCGCCCTCCTCACAAAATTCAAAATCAAATCAGCGAAGGTGTGAACCAACAACAGCCATGTGCTAGAGCAATCTTAGTCGCACTTGATTTATAAAAAGCGTTTGAGACAGTGTCGCACGTCGCACTACTAAACGACTTCCTAAATACCAACTTGTCTGGCATAATAAAACGCAAATTGTGTATAACCACTTAAGAGACCGCGAAACATGTTGATTTCAGAAATTGCAAATCAGAAATGAGTGTACTAAGACAAGGAGTACCAAGACGTTGAGTTCTCTCATACCATTATTTTTTAACCTCTACCTTAACAGACTCAAAACACATGCTTTGCGAACCGCTCCTGGATGCCACCTGATGGCTCATAGAGATCATCGGCATGAAAAATGTAATATCTTACTGGTTCGTGAACACAATGAAATGCAGTCTAAACAATACATATGAGCCTGCCACAAAGAGCAACACCCATACAATGACACCCTCTTAATGGCTTCACCGCCTAGAGCCATAAGAAAAACTGCTAAGCTCCTTGAAACCGATGTTAGAGAGGAAACAAACACTATAAAGAATATCGATGAGCTTACATAAAGAAGTGGTATAAAAAGGCTTTACTGTTGAAGAAACAATAAGTAAGTATGTATATAATCGAGTCCTGAATAGAAAACCACCACAAGTCGCTGCTGAAGAAAATCAATTGCCGGCAATGGATTACTAATCTTTTTTAATATGAGTCAAATAGAAAAAGTATGTATGGAGCACAAAACAAGCCACGATAACCGTTAGTTTTCTTTCGGTAGTCATCTGCATGCGTATCGCTATGTATTTTTGTTTTTTTTTTGCTTTAACTGCTAATTATACAAATAGAAATTTGAAATTACTTCTCCAATTTTTTATATGTGATGTGTTTCTTTTGTGGAGGAGAATTTGATCTAGTTCTCTGTCTTAATAGTTTTGGCATACCAAACAATTAGTCTTGGAAGCGGCAGTTTGATGAATTCAAGATCTTAATCGACTTTTCCACTTAACCTACAAAATAATGAAAATCCATTTTCATTAAATACCTGAAGTTCTGAATCACAAACAAGTCGTAAAACTTATTTAATTTTAAGATATTGAACAGCGATACACCAGGTACTTCCAAATTTCCAATCAGAAATACTCTGACGGTTAATCAACTTCGAGTTGTACTGTGGCGATAACTTCCAGTTATCAACAAATAATAAATGGCAACATATTTTTTATATTTATACATATTTTATCTTCCTACCGGTGTAAGTTCATCGTAACAAAAAATAGCGCCGAACTACTGGTGGAAAAAAAGGAAAGTTGCATGTACTTAGAAATATCACGTGGGGGTCACCCTTTTTGAGATATCAGCAACTATATTTCGATGTTAAATAAAACGTCAAACATAACAATTATTCACAATATATCTAAATCTATATTGGTGAAAATGCTTTAATTCTGTAACACAATATAAAATACACCCCTGTTATAGTTCCCCACTCAAAGATTCAGCATCATCGACATTGTCTCGGGAATAAAAATTAACTACGACACGAACCGTCAGAGGAGATGGATGTTAAAAAAATGAGTTCCACTTTATAAAAATAAATAATTAAAATTTATGAAAAATGTTAAATTTTTAATTATAAAAAGAATTAAATGTATTAAAAGTGTTTTTAGTAAAATTTTGATTTTTTTTATTTAAATTAAAGAACCCCAAAAGAAATAAAGTAATCTGTGTTACAAAATGGCGTCCCAACTTTGGGCTAATTAAATGATATAAAAGCAAAATAAACCTAAAAACTCATAAAGTGCTTCGAGTGCTATAAAAAAAACTAGCTAAATGTTTCATAGAGTGATATATACACAATAAGAACATTTTTTATTCAAATACGTCAAAAAATTTTTTATAACATGTGTTTTTATTCTCAACGAAAAATCGTTATCCTTTTTGTTTCGTTAAGTTTTTTGAAAACATTTTCCCAAAAACTTTTATATGGTAACACTAAAATTCGAGAATAAAAAGAAAAAAAGATCGAAATCTGACGTTTAATAAAACAGAAAAACTAGTCAACAAGTAAAACTCACGTATCATATGCATATTTGCGTTATAATTAAATAAATTACTGATATCAAATGCGTAAAATATAACCTATAAATAATCATCATTGAAATTTGAACATCCTGTGAATCTCATCGTGAAAAAAAATTCATCTTTTATACTTAATCGAATTTTTTCCACATTTCAGAGTAGTAGCTTCGCTTCAAAAATCTTCGAGAATTATTTATATTTTGACAGCCTTCATCACGTCTAATAATTTAAAAAGTTCCTTTGGATTTAACCGTTGATTCGGAATTTCATCACCAGCTTGGTCAATCATTGAAATTATTTTTATTAAGTGATTCGATCTCTCATTTCATGGGTTATGGTTATCACGAGATCAACAAAAAATCAATATAAAGCGCATACTAAAACTTTACAAAAACTCTACACATCAATATTTTTAACCCAATCAGGAAAATTATCAAAATTGCTGCCGTCAATTAAAATACCACCAATACAACAAACAGCCAACATGGTTTCTATGACTGATGACTAATTTCAGCTTTTAATCACAACAATCAAACATAACAACACCAATGACAATAATTCAATCAACACCAGAGAGAATGGAAATTTCAAACACTGTTCTTCTAGATTTGATGGCAAGGTAGGTGATGTTGAATCTTTTATTGATGCTATTCAAATCTATAAAGATTGTACCGCGATTTCTGATGATAACGCTCTGAAAGGTTTGCCGATGTTGCTTGACGGATATGCCGCAACTTGGTGGCAAGGTATCAAAAGAACGGTTAATAATTTTTCGCAGGTAATCGATTTATTAAAATCTACATTCGACATTAAAAAACCCTCTCATCAATTTTATCGATAAATATTCGCGACTCTTCAACCTGAAAATCAAAAAACAGATCTATTTATTGCGAAATTGCGTGTTCTATTTTCTCAACTACCAGATGCGGATCTAAACGAGAAAATTCAGTTGGACATGACATATGGTTTGTTATCTTTAAAAACTAGATCGAAAATTAAAAGAAGTTATTTTTAAAGTTTTGCTCAAGCTCAACTTCTCGAGTTAGCTCGTTCTGAGGAAATCTTTCTCTTCGAAATAAATTTAAATAACACTAGTGATGTCAAAACCAATGCTAATTTTTCTAATAAATCTGACCCTTTTTGTCGTTATTGTAAAAAGAGAGGCCATGTTATTCAAGCCTGCATTAAGAGAAATCAAAATAGTAAAATTGAAAATCACGATAATAGAGAAATTACACAACCTTCTCAAAGCGGAGTTTCACCGTTTATTCCTCCTCCAGCCAAATTGATTTGTTATGGTTGGGGTGAAAAGGGTTTCATCAAAAGTAACTATCCGAAATGTAATAAAGTACAAACTTCTTCAACTGCAGTCGCTCAAATTGCACAGATTCAAAATCTTTATGATTCGACTTCCACGATTCCAGAATTTGATTCATTTTCTATTAATGATATTTATTCTTTGGATGTTTATAATTCAATTTTTATTAATAAAATAATTTTATTAATATTATTGCCGTCATGTGAAAATATTTTGAATTAAATTTTTATTTAAAATTTAACATGTTTCGATAATATTTAAAATTATCATCATCAGAAAATTGTAACAAAATTAAAACGATTTAAGAGTACGTAGCTTACAAAAACAATGTAAATAAATTAAACTCAATACAATGACAAAATACAATAAACAAAAAATAAATAAAATTGATAAAATGCAACTGATACGAATTAAATGCATAAATTAAGTTCTTTTCTTAATTACATTATATACTATAGTCTATGTAATAAAATTGAATTTGAATCTTGGATGAATAAATTAAAGCTTAATACTAGATTACTAACGTAAAAACTCTTAATTTATAGGATGTGCAGATGTCGTTGGTAATGGTGAAATGATTATTTGGTTTGCGGGTACTTATAATTATATTTATATATTTTGAAGGTTCGTATCTTAGGTAGTTTTAAATTTTAATTACCTGTGTCCTGGGAACTTCATATTTTGTATTGCGGTTTCATATAAAATGTTATCTTTTATTTTTAATTTATCATTCAATAATGTGTCGTTGTTGTCTTTATATGCTTTATAAATTTCAAATTCCTCGTGAACATCCATGATCTTACCTTTCGAACATTTGTGTAAAATCTTAATATCCCTTTCAAAGTTTGAATGTTCATGATTTTCATCAATTAAGTGACGTGCGTAGTTAGATGTTTCTGCAGTATGTCTTTTCGATGGCAAATGCTCCTTATAACGTTTGATGAGGGGCCTTCCAGTCTGGCCTATATAGAACTTTTTGCATGTTTGACAAGACAATTTGTATATTCCAGTTGATTTTTCTGGGGGTATTTTTTTATTCTTAGTCAACCTGGATTTTAAATTATTTTTTGTTTTATAGCTTATGCGAATATTATATTTGCGTAATAAATTACTAATTGCAAATGGCATAAAGGTGGAGTACGCTGATGATATATATCTTATCGCTTCCTTAGGTTCATTGATGTGCTTATTTTTGTGTTTTAATCGTTTTTTATGTTTTTTGATTAGCGTATCAATTAAACGGGGATTGTATCCATTCACTTGGGCTATGTACTTTAATATATTTGTTTCTTCTTGATAGTTTATTTCACTCATGGGAATGGTTAGAAGCCTGTTGACGAAACTGTTATATGCGGCTAGCTTATGTTGATGTGGGTGGTATGATTCATTGTGAATGGTAACGTCACTTGTGGTGGGCTTTCTATAAATTTTATATTCCAACTCATGTGCATGTCGGGTTACCGATAAATCAAGAAAATTGACCGTGTTGTTGATTTCAAAGTCAACGGTGAACTTTATGTTATTGACAAATTTGTTTATGGTGTTGTTAAAATTAGTTATTTGTCGACTAGTACCGTCAAATATGATAAAAGTATCATCGACGTATCTGCAATAAAAAATGATTTTGTCTTTGTATGGGTTGGCTGATTGGTTGAAAATATATGTGTTTTCAAAATGGTTTAAGTAAATATCCGATAATAGTCCAGATAAAGGTGATCCCATAGCAAGACCATCGTTTTGGGTGTAAAATTCATCCTCATATTCAAAATAGTTTTGAGATAATGTACATAAGAGTAATTTCCTTATGTCGTCGATTTGGTTGACATGTAACTTGTTGCTATTCTTTAATTGTTGTATTGTGATATCCACCGTTTCGTGTATAGGTATATTAGTATACATGTTAACCACATCGAAGGACGCTAGCTTATAACAAGATTTAATTTTCACTTTATTTACTCTATCGATGAATTCACTATCATTCTTAATGCTGTGGTTGTTTTGAAGTGAGATGTTATTTTTGATGATATTTTCAAGAAATTTCGATATTTTGAAACTAGGTGCTGTTGTACAATTAATTAATGGCCTGATTGGCATATCGTTTTTGTGGACTTTTGGTAACCCAGTAAATTTAGGTGCTGTGGGGTTAGTGATTTTGTATTTTAAATTATTTTTATTGTTTATTATGTTGGTGCATGAATTTATGGTATTATTTATGCTTTTTTGGTGTTTATTGGTAGGATCGCTGGTTAACTTTGTAATGTTGTTATTGTTGAAGAATGTTAGGACTTTTTGATGATATTCATTGGAATCTAATATTACCACAGTATTTCCTTTGTCGGCCTTGCATATGATGGCGTTGTGATCTTTTAACTTTGTGTGAATGCCCTTAATTATGATGTTATCTTTGAAATATGTGTTTTTTATATTGTGGTGTATATTGTTTTCTTGTTTTATAGCTTTCTTGATTTTATCATTAAGCAGAACTCTAACTTCATTTTGTGTTTGGGTATTTGGAATGGTTTTTACTATGGTTTCCAAGTTTAATATTTCTGAGGTTATATCTTTTGAAAAATTATTGCATTCAGGAGTATTATATTTCAATCCCTTGTTGAGAATTTGTGTTTCATGGTTTGAGAACACTATGTCTGTTTTATTAATAGTTCTGGGGTAAAATATATGTTTGAAATGCGAAAAATCTTCTTCAATGTCTCTGTTATGTATGTTCAATAGTTTGTTAATTTTATTTTTATGTTTAGTTTTGATAATAGATTTAAACTTGTTGATTTTACAATTGATAAATGCTATAATGTCATTAATTAATATGTTGTTGATTTCGTTAATCAATTGTAAGAACAATTTATATGCCAACGTATTAAGATTTATTTTTTTAATATATAATTGTTTAATTTCTTGCCTTACCCAAAATATTTCAGCTTTATGTATAGTTTTTCTAGCAGATATGGAGTTACATCTAATTTTAATGTGTGCATATTTAGGTATAATTTTATATTTCAAACATCGTTTGTTGAATCGTATATGAAACGCAGTATTAAATAATCGTTTTTGAATTTTGATAAATTTATAAATTATTTTAGCTTGACTCGCCATATTAAAATTCATGTTGAAAGATGCTATTAATATCTTTCTGTATATGTGAATAAATCACCCACTTCACAATTAAAATAAAAAACAAATTAAGTACTAAGCTTTTTTTGTTTGGTTTTCAATTTTTATTAATAAAATAATTTTATTAATATTATTGCCGTCATGTGAAAATATTTTGAATTAAATTTTTATTTAAAATTTAACATGTTTCGATAATATTTAAAATTATCATCATCAGAAAATTGTAACAAAATTAAAACGATTTAAGAGTACGTAGCTTACAAAAACAATGTAAATAAATTAAACTCAATACAATGACAAAATACAATAAACAAAAAATAAATAAAATTGATAAAATGCAACTGATACGAATTAAATGCATAAATTAAGTTCTTTTCTTAATTACATTATATACTATAGTCTATGTAATAAAATTGAATTTGAATCTTGGATGAATAAATTAAAGCTTAATACTAGATTACTAACGTAAAAACTCTTAATTTATAGGATGTGCAGATGTCGTTGGTAATGGTGAAATGATTATTTGGTTTGCGGATAAATTAACAATAAAAGATAACATTTTATATGAAACCGCAATACAAAATATGAAGTTCCCAGGACACAGGTAATTAAAATTTAAAACTACCTAAGATACGAACCTTCAAAATATATAAATATAATTATAAGTACCCGCAAACCAAATAATCATTTCACCATTACCAACGACATCTGCACATCCTATAAATTAAGAGTTTTTACGTTAGTAATCTAGTATTAAGCTTTAATTTATTCATCCAAGATTCAAATTCAATTTTATTACATAGACTATAGTATATAATGTAATTAAGAAAAGAACTTAATTTATGCATTTAATTCGTATCAGTTGCATTTTATCAATTTTATTTATTTTTTGTTTATTGTATTTTGTCATTGTATTGAGTTTAATTTATTTACATTGTTTTTGTAAGCTACGTACTCTTAAATCGTTTTAATTTTGTTACAATTTTCTGATGATGATAATTTTAAATATTATCGAAACATGTTAAATTTTAAATAAAAATTTAATTCAAAATATTTTCACATGACGGCAATAATATTAATAAAATTATTTTATTAATAAAAATTGAAAACCAAACAAAAAAAGCTTAGTACTTAATTTGTTTTTTATTTTAATTGTGAAGTGGGTGATTTATTCACATATACAGAAAGATATTAATAGCATCTTTCAACATGAAGTTTATAATTCGTCTTTAAATTCTCGTCCACTTTAAGATATTGAAATTTTTGGTGCAAAAGGAGTGGCTTATATCGACACCTGTGCAAAACTTAGTGTAACTTCTCCGTCATTGTATAACATTTTAAAAAAGTATTGCAAGTTTGTACCTCATGACATGATTATGAAATTAGCGGACGGTACTAAAAATGTTCACAAAATTCTTCGAACTACCGTACAAATTCTACTTAAGGGCAAAACAATTCCCACACATTTCATTGTAATGCCAGATAAAAGTGATTACAAAACACTTTTGGGAATCGACTTTATTAAAAGTGCAAAATTTATATTTGATTTTAACAAACATATATGGACATTTATAGATGACGAAACACAATATCCTGTTAATTATGAAAAAGTCGATATTAACTGTTCTTCACCTAATATATCAATAAAATAAAAAATATCGAAACTGAAGTTTTATCATTATCATCGTCTCTTCGGCAAAATGAAGGCTTATCTTTGTCACAAGAAGAAAGAGATAAAGCAAATGGTTTACTTCAAAATGATGATAGTATTTTCAGTCTAGGGGGAGAACATACTAAAATTATTGAACATTCTATTAATGCTGGAAATCATGAACCGATTTTTGTGCCTCCATATCAAATGTCATAATCGAAACGTGACATTCTTGAATCTGAAATAAAAAATATTTTGGAACAAGACATAATAGAAGAATATGAATCTCCATGGGCTGCTCCGGTAATATTGGTACCCAAACCTGATAATTCGTTCCGGGTATGTGTTGATTTTCGAAAATTGAATTCTATAACTGTACCTGATCGGTGTCCAATGCCAAGAATTGACGAGCTTTTACACATGGCAAAGAAAACTCTTTTTATGACTACTATCGATCTTCGTTCGGGTTTCTGACAGGTGCCGGTTCGATTCGAAGATCGTGATAAAACTGCATTCGTGTCACCTTTCGGGTTGTATAGGTTCAAACGTATGCCATTCGGCCTTCGGAATGCACCGGCTACCTTCCAACGCCTGATCGATAGACTGAGGGTTTCCATAAGGGGGTGTCGATGGTGTCCTATCTCGATGGTATAATTATTTTATCGGAAAAATTTTCTGATCATCTTATTCATTTGCAACAGGTATTCGATTGCTTAAAAGAATTTAATTTAAGAGCAAAACGAGAAAAATTTATGTTCTTTTGTGACAAAATTAAATGTTCAGGTCATGTAATTTGCTGTACTGGAATATAACCTAATCCCGATAAAGTCAGTGCTATATTGGATATGGCCGAACCAGAACATTTAAGACATCTAAAAACAGTTTTACAGACCTGTTCTTGGTTCCGAAAATTCAATGAAAAATTTTCCGGCATTTCTCAACCCCTATTTGCATTAACGAAGAAAAATGTTACCTGGAAATGGGATCAAACTCACAAATTTGATTGTATCAATAATTTAAATTATTAAATTATTGTAAAAATAAATCCACAAAACAATCTTTTAATAGTTATATGTATTTATTTGACGCGTTTCGAATGTTATACATTCATCATCGGCTACAAAAATATAAGACTAAATAATTTCTCTATTTTGATATTACTTCGGTCTAAAACACCTAAGTATTACATTCATGAGCTCAAAGTGAAATTCTTACCCCCACTTTTTTTGGCATTGCTCGACGTTTTAGGACCTACTGATTCTAAAAAAGCAAAAAAAAATGTATGTCTGTCTCTCGGCCGTCTGGCCGTCCGTCCGTCACAACCTACGAAATCTAAAAAACCGCTGGACGGATTTTTTCTAACAATAGGTTTACTCAATGGGAAGAGCCGAAAGAACGATGTGTTCGATAACTGTACTGGAAGTGTGTCAAAAAAATCGTCAAGTGTGTCAAAACAAGGAAATTTGCATATTTTTTGCTTAAAAAACGTTCATTTTAAGTGATTACGAGTAGGAACATTGATTTTGGAGAAATCTTGATGGTCGGGATTGGTATGTGAGACCAAAATCTAGATTATTGCATTATAAGTTTATCAAAAAAATTTATTTAAAAGATGTCTCACAAATTTGCTTTTGAGAATTTAAAAATGCTTTTATTCTCGGCTCCAACTTTAGCCCAAGCCAATGAAAATGTTCCGTATATGTTAAGGACAGACGCGAGTGGTTATGTACTCGGTGCTGTGTTATTACAATGGGAAGGAGTAGACGAAAAACCAATTGAATACGCAAGTCGTTTGCTGACATCAGCAGAACGTAGCTATAGTACGCCGGAAAGAGAGGCATTATCTGTTGTGTGGGCCTTAAACAAATTTCGGGGATACATTGATGGTTCAGACGTTACAGTCGGGACAGATCATAAAACCCTGAAATGGCTTATGTTTTTTCAATCGCCAACCAGTCGTCTAGCCCGTTGTGCATTATTAATTCAATCTTTTAATACCAAAATAATTTTTACTCCTGGAAAAGCAAACTTGATTGCGGATACCTAATCCAGACCGCATATCACACCAATAGAAGAATAGTCTTTGCACTATACAAATCGATTTGCCAAATAAGGGAATTTCAAATGTTAGGGAATCACAATTAGAAGACCCTGAAGTCAAAAAGATTATAGATTCCTTCGAACAGGATCTACCTGATCTCACTACCTGGACTGGTCGAGCCTATTTAATAGGAAATGGCATTCTATATCGATTTATTCCAGAATTAGAAACAGAGGATCCTCAATTTGTTGTACCAAAAAATTCTCGTAAAGAAATTTTACAAATGTTACATGACGCACCCACTGCTGGCCATTATGGAGTCGAGCGCACACTTCATATGATCTCACCCCAATTTCATTAGACTGGTCTGCGAAAATTTGCTACCGAATATATTAAAAATTGTATTGAATGCCAAAAATATAAGGTTTCAAATCTAAAACCAGTAGGCCTAATTACAACACCGGTAATGTCCCAGAGGTCAGAAGTGTTAGCAATTGATTTATTCGGCCTTTTGGTGGAATCTCAATCACAATTCAAGTGGATATTAATTGTAGAAAATCTTGCAACCAAGTGAACCGAATTGTATCCCTTAAGGGATACACAGAGCGGCCGCAGAGGCGTGCGCTAAAACTTTGATCGATGAATATTTTCTAAGATATGGCCTTCCCCGTCGTGTTATTTCCGATAACGGTAGTCAGTTTGTGTCCGACGTCATGCAACATGTAGCAGACTGTTTGGGAATTAAACAAATTTTGACCCCTGTGTATCATCCACAATCCAATGCCGTCGAGAGAAGAAACCGTGATCTTAAAACTCAGTTAGCAATTCTTGTGCAAAATGATCATGTTACTTGGTCAGATTGCTTATCTGCTGTACGCTTTGCTTTAAATACTACCAAATCTGATTCGACTAGTTTTACACCTGCCTATTTAAATTTTGGGTGTGAGTTAAGAAATTTTGCCAAATTAACTCATGATTTCCGATCTATAATACAAGATAACAACTTTATCGCACAAATTTCGCCGAAATTATTAAGATTAAATTCGACCATGCACCAAATTCGCGATCATTATGAACATAAACAGGACCAAAGAAAAATTCAGGCCGATAAGATTCGAAGAGAGGCATCACATACTGAACTCTTTACCAAATACAGTTAAAAACTCTACAACTATAGCCAATTTTCGCAGGAACTATTTTCAGTATTTTCATATAAAATAAAAGTTTGCAAACTCAACTCATCGTATTATTAAACTTATTAAACATATTATTATTTCATATCAATCAATATCATTTTAGTTTTATTTTAATTTATATTTTAAGCTTTAGTTTTAGACGTAAAATGTAAATGTTCTAAATAAATAAGTTCTATGAATGTCAATCATAAGCCCGAGTGTGCTTAAGGCATGTTAATGAGTAAATAAATAAATAAATAAATAAGAGAGGTTATTTTTAATGAAAACGACTTAGTCTTGATCAAATCCCACATTTTGAGCAATGCTTCTAAAAATATCACCAGTTAATTTATACCACGTGGAGACGGTCCGTACCGGGTAAAAACGAAACTGTCAAATGTTTCTTACGAATCGGTAAACTTAAATGGCGATCGTTTAGGTACTTACCACGTATCACAGCTAACTCCATTTTCAGGAAGCGATGAAACTCAACCTCTTATTCCCAAACGAGTTCGAGTTCATATGCATGAAAATAAAACACGTAAGAACTCCAAACAAAAAGCAAGATCAAAAAAACCACCAATTATTACTCGGTCAAGTCGCAAAATTAGGCAACCTGAGCCTTATTAAACCGAACTAAACTGTTTGTCCTGGGGTTCTTTCGCAACGAATTTAACTCCAGAGGGGGAGAGTGTAACACAAGATAAAATGTTATATTTCCCCACTCAAAGATTCAGCATCATCGACATTGTCTCGGGAATAAAAATTAACCACGACACGAACCGTCAGAGGAGATAGATGTTAAAAAAATGAGTTCCACTTTATAAAAATAAACAATTAAAATTTATGAAAAATGTTACATTTTTAATTATAAAAAGAATTAAATGTATTAAAAGTGTTTTTAGTGAAATTTTGAATTTTGTTTATTTAAATTAAAGAACAACAAAAAAAATAAAGTAGTCTGTGTTACAATTCAACTACATTCATTATTAATATTTAAAAATTATATAATTTATTTAAATTTTAATTTTACTTAAAAAATTTCTTTTTCAAATTTTCAAATATGGCTTGATAATGTAAAAATTAATCTGAAGTACGCGAATTACTTTTTTTTTAATATTCAAGTTCCAATGATTCAAACGTCCAGTTCCAAGGATCGAAACGATTTTTGCAATGGAGATTTTCATTGATCGATTCGCTCTGTCATGCGCCCACGTCCAGGTCGTATCGTTCGTATCTTTAACAGTATTTGCTACTACCATAACTTCAAGGGAGATGCCGAAAAATGTGACCTAGAGTGCAAACATTTTCCCAAGCACTAATATCTCACTAATCGTCAAAAAACGATCTCAATTTATCCCAACCAGGAGTCCACAATTCCATTAATCTTCTTACTGATAAAGACATTTGGCCATCTATTAAGAAGGATGTACGAAAAATGGTACAGAACTGACTGGCTTGCCAAAAGGCAAACATTTCTTTTCATGCTCAAACCCCTTTGGGTAATTATCCTCAAACTTCTCAGAGATTTTTCGAGATTCATATGGATATTATTGGTTCACTACCTACTTCCTAAGAAAAAACGCTACTGTGTTAGAAATATTGACCGCTATACTCTCTTCCCTGAAGCCATTCATATGTCGGATATCCCTCCTGAGACGGTAGCTTCATTCAGCTCTTTATTCCAATTGTATTGCTTGTCTTGGAATACCTTCAATTTTTGTCACTGATTATAGCTGCCAATTCGAATCCAACTTGTTCAGTGAGTTGGATAAGCTTATCGGTTTCGAACGTGAAAGAACTGCAAGTTTCAATCCCAAATTTAAAGGACTCATCGAACGTTGGCACCGAACCCTCAAAGCTGCTATCATGGCCTATCGTCAATATTACTCGGCTTACGAACCACTTTCCGTGAAAAATTTTAATCTTCGTCGGTAGAGCTAGTTCAACGATACTAACATACATCTTCCTGGAGAATTATGTAGCCAAAATTCTAACTGCACTCCTCAGTCCGATTTCGTTTCACAACTGAAATAACATTTTAATCACCTTCGTTACAAAAACGCTTCAAGACACACTTCTCCTCTCGCGTCTTGTTCGCATGTCTGCTTACGTACGGACTTAGTACGTAAATCATTCAAACCGAGGAGGGCTTAAATCAAAACTCACCAGCTTCGAGTACCAGTCGCGCAGGCGAAACATCGTCCTTTAAAGATAATGTCCATTCTAGTACTTCGAACTCTTCCTATTCCTTCCTTCCACCTCTACAAAAACGAGGCAACGCGATGTCAAAGCAACTGCGTATTATCTAAACAGGTAAGATTTAATCCCATTCTTCGACTTCATGTATTCCGCAAAATAGCAAGCACAAAACAAGTACATCGTTCGTAAAAAGCAGGTTATAGTGTATTTATCTTTTATATAATATATTTTGCAGTAATCATGAAAGATAAGGAAAAAATGGTATTCACAAATGTTTATGTTCTTTATCGCTTGAGTTGAATCATTCAAAAATTAATTGCTCAGTTAAAAAATAAATAAGATTACAGAAAGTTGTGGAATTATAGTGAACCACAGTATAAAAATGCCAAAAGCAAAAAAATCAAAAAAACCCTTGGATGAATCTGGTTCTTTAACAAAAGAAGAGATACGCGTAAGAAATATTTTTTGATAACTTTTACCAACTTCAACCATTTACATCTTGGATTTAACAAATAAATTTTTATTTCTAACTTTGACTTCTCTTTTTGTATCAATTAAGGAAGAAACCAATCCTGATGTGGAGGGAAAAAACATCAATGTTATTAATGAAGTATCCGACAAGTGAGTATAAATTACGAAGTTTTATAATATTCAAAACATAATATAATTGTTTTACTTTTAAGAATGCCACCCATCAACGATCCAATCCCACCGATATTAAGAACGGAAAGATATGATATATCAAGAGGTCTTGCAATTATATTTAACTTTCATCATTTTAATGACATACGAATAATACCTCGCCACGAATATAAACTGGATGTGAGACAATTAAAAGAAATTTTACCAGTTTTGGGTTTTCCTCAGATTTTGATCGAAGAAAATTTAAGCTCTATTCCTACCTTACGATACCATCAAAAATTACTTCAACAACACAAAGAGCTTGCCGAAACATCAGATTGCTTATGTATATTTATACTGGCATATAGAGCTAATGAAGATGGGCGTATTTTAACCAGAGATGGAGCTATCGATATCGCTGAATTTTTTAGTAAATTCTCCGAAGAAAATATTCCAATAATTTCAGGAAAACCAATATTATTCTTTGTTGATTGTAGAGAATATAAAATTCAGGACAATATTCACGATCCAGCTAAAGTCGAAGGAAAAATACACATATTTAATCCAATGGCAGTCTCAATTTTAAGTTTATCCACAAATTTACCAAGCAATTGTTTCGTTTATATTAATCCCTATGAATTGTTTCCATCATTTAAAAATCAATGTTCAACTTTTATTGCGACAATAAGTCAAGCGATTAAGTATTTTGAAAATGAATTAAAACAAATTGAATTAATTCAAATAATAAATAAAATTAATGAATTACTATTTGAGCAATTGTCAATTGCTAATACTGATTGGGATGATAGTTTTAGGAGGGAGAACTACTTCAGTAAGTTAAATAATCTTTTGTATTTCAGTGAAAATACAATGAATACAGAGTAAATAAGTATAATAAAATAATTACAACAATTCACATTACATTTACAGTAAATAAATCAATTTTATTAAATATGATTATTTGTATTTATGATTGATAAACTTACGTCATGAATAGCTAATATACGTTATAAACAACCGAACACCATAACTAATATTTAGCGTGAGTACACAACGGTAAAATCGTTTTTTTTTGTTTGTTTGTTTTCTTCTATTTGTCTTCACAGAGAGAGAAATAGCTATGTTTTCCCATACACGTCCGTAACTTTTTCATTTGATTCAAAATTGTACAATTATTGCGAGTTTTTTTTAAATCTATAAGAAAAAAACCCTACCATAAAAATAATAGTTTCTCCCTCCCTGCGACTGTATAAGAAAAAAAAATATTTTGGTTGACTTTTTGGCTTTTATTATAATTTTCGATATTTTATCAATGAAAAATAAATTTGTCCATAATGAAAACAGTTTGCCAGCAAATTTTCATAATATACTTTGAGAATATTTACATTGTTTGTCCTTAAAAATATAATATAAAATATTCGAGTTAAATATTCACTGGAAATAACACAATAAACTTAAATTACTCTCGTAAATATTTTCATTAATTTTATAAAAATTAGCACAATTATTAATATGTTTTAGCGTTTTAAATTTAAAATTGTTTTTAATTTAGAATTTAATAAAAAAGTTTGTGGCTGTAAATAAATACAAATCAAAATGGAGAAAAAAGAAATTGAATATGACATATCATCTATCACAATTTTAAAGTTATGTTCTCTCTATATTTATATATACTCTAAGGCTATAAGGCTATAAGGCTCTGAAGTTGTTATTTTTTTTTATTGAATGTTATGCATGTTTAGCGTTAATATAATTCGATTGAGAATTAAGTTTCATTGAGAAATTTATGAACGCCGACTTTGAACTTTTGAGGATTAAAGTTATCAGGGAACATCCACGAAGGTAACGAATTCCAGAGAAATAAACATAAAAAAAATGTTTAATGTCATTAAATTAAACTTAAAACTTTTTATGGTTATCAAAAGAGATTGAAATAAGTTTTGCTCCTACGAGTTTGATCCGGCTGAAATATGTTTATGCAGAATTCGTATAAGAATCTACCTATTGTAATGTAAGTCATCTTGTAATTGCTTACAATTTTTTGTAATTGCCTACAATTTTGGTCGGGCTCAGAAAATTATAGTTTTCTCGTTTGAAGGTAAAAATGCGATGCACGTGATAATCTGTAATTCGGCGTATGAAATGAAAACCAATACAACAAAAGTGTAAATTAATGCAAAAATTTTTTTGTATCACGTATGATAAAAATGGTGATATTGTTTTTTAATATAAGTCGAATAGAAAATATTGCTCAAAAGTTAAAACTATATTAAATGAACAATTAACAGACGCAATGATTATGTCACGAATATTAACAATTCCCTTAAAATAAAATTTGTGTAAGTGCTTGGGAGTCTACAGCTTCCAATGATCAAACGTTATCAAATGTAACATCGCGATTATTGGTTGAAGAACAAAGAAAGTCAGAGCAAAATCAAAGAAAGATTTGAGGTGTTATGTTTGTTTCAAGAACGGTCATACTGCATGGTTAAGTTCCACTAATCACTCAAGACAATCACGCTCATGACCGCTGTTTTTACCGTTCTATTTGCTTCTGATCGTTACAATTATAAACTCAAGTGGAATGGATTATGGTTCGTTTTAGGCGTTGATAAAGCAGAAGTTGGCGGTTTTGTTACAATTTATAAGTCTTAACAATAAACTTTAATAATTACGGTGAACGCACAATGAAACAACGTTTACTCAGGGATCCAAGTTTGTATGCAAATTATTTTGAGAAAAAAAATTTAGTTTTGAAATAATTTTTACTCAATGAAAAAATTAAAGAATTCCTAACTTTTGCTTCATGATTAATAGAGATTGAAGCTAGTTACGTTTAAATAATATTATACTCTGCATCATACAAAGTTATTTTTACTGTCAAAATCTTTAAGTTTTAAAAATGGCGCTAAACTTATCAACGCTCACTTTAATCCACCTCTTAAGATCGGTTGTTGTGAGCTTGACGTGAGCGAAAATTATGACGTAATTAGTGGCGTTTTCAAAACGACAGTCGTCGTCATGTGGAACGGATGAAGGAACATTTTGAGCGTTGTGAACGCTTAGTGGAACGCACCCAATGAGTATTACACTCAGGTTCATCGTTGCACGGACATGACATATGATAAAACTAATCTAATAAATATTTCAGTTCTTAAAAGTAAAAACGGTATTGCGAAAAGAAACTCGCCAATGAAGTACGTCGCGAAAGAAACATTCGTCAATGAGCAGTGTGTTTTAAAAGACGTTTTATACGTGCCCGAATTAACGTCAAATTTATTGTCCGTTTGTGTTGTTACAGAGAATGTCAGTGGCGAAGCGTGCTTCTGAAACTAGGGTAGACATAGTCAAAAGTTTTATTGATTTGCCTGTAGAAACTAATTATAGTACATTAAGATGAGAGGATAGAAAGCTAAGGTTTTTGGACGTATGTGAAGTTTGTGAGTCGAAGCGCCAACCGAGATTTGCACCCACATTTAAAATGACTTACGTCCGTGCATCATATACTATATTTTTTATTCGCCGCAAGCAAAATATTTAAAAAAAGATTGTTCAATCTAAATCAAAATTAAAAATTTTGAAATAAAAATATTTTGTACAAAAGATAAAGGATATTGTAAATTAACAAAAACTTTGTTTTAAGTTTTGGGGAGCGATGAATATTAAACATAAAATTCTTTGTAAAAGTACAAATAAAAGTACACGTACAACTTTCTCAAAATTCTAAAAATATTCCAAAAATTATAACAAAATCCAAAATTTAAACTTTTTCATCAACATTCCAAAAAGTTTCTAAAAATTATTAAATAATCAAAAGTTGAAACTATTTTCAAAATTCCAAAATTAATGCAAGAACTATAACAAAATCAAAAATTCAAACTTTTCCTAGAACTCTTAAAATATTGCAATAATTATAACAAAATTAAAAATTCAAACTTTTCCCGAAATGCCAAAAATATTGCAAAAATTATAACATAATCAAAGATTGAAACTTTTTTCAAAATTCTAAAAATATTCCAAAAATTAATCCAAAATCAAAGATTCAAATTTATTTTCCAACTGTTCCTGTTTTTCAGAAGTCGTAGAATCGAATTCACAATCACACAAAAAATTGCTCAAGAAACATCTAACTAATAATTACAATTTTTGTCAAAAATGCTTCCCATAATATGTTTCTCAAAAAATTTGGAAACAAAATATATAAACAGAAATAGACATAAACAAAACTGTCTATCCAAGAAGGAACAAAAGTTGAAAATTTGTTGTTGTTGCTATTGCTTATTTTGGTAGTCATAATTTGAAACGTCTACTGATGTTTCTCAACAAATTTGGAAACAAAAATAGACAGAAACAAAACTGTCTATCCAAGAAGGAACAAAAGTTGAAAATTTGTTGTTGTTGCTATTGCTTATTTGGTAGTCATAATTTGAAACGTCTACTGATGTTTCTCAACAAATTTGGAAACAAAAATAGACAGAAACAAAACTGTCTATCCAAGAAGGAACAAAAGTTGAAAATTTGTTGTTGTTGCTATTGCTTATTTTGGTAGTCATAATTTGAAACGTCTACTGCAGCGGTTCTTAAACTTTTCTGTATTGCGACCCCAAATTTTAAATGCCGTATTTTGGCGACCCATAACCTATATTTTTTTTGACGTTATTCGTTAAATCGTTATTCAAAATAAAACGTTTAAACAACAAATACTATTTATTTCCAGCTGATATAAAAATAAAAATTAATAACAATTTCTAGTTATAGTAAATATTAAATTAAACAAAAATTAAAAAAAAATAAACAGCATTTTCTAGTTATAACAAAATGAAAATTAATAAAAAATAAAGATTAATAATTCCTTTTCTAGTTATATTATTAAGGATTAAAATAAATAAAACATTAATCAAATATTTTTTAATATGATGGGTGTGCTTACTTTTTAGAGCAAAGAAGCGTTAATTGTGGCTCGATTTCCGAAAGCGCTGGCCTCAATACATTTTCAATATTGCGCAATTGAGAGCGATATTTTGATTTAATATATATTAAGGATAAAAATGCATTTTCGCACAAATATGTGGTGGAAAATGGCAAAATAATTTGAATTGCCATTTCAGACGAACATGGATACTCTCTTTTAATTGACAACTAAAAATTTTCAGGTATTTGATTCTTAAATAGTGCCTTCAAACTCCCATCACAGGATAGTCAGGAAATTCTTCTTGTACTTTTATGTCTAGATGTTGTATATCTTTAAGTTTTATATTAACAGGATGATCATCCAATGGTGTTGTGAAATATTGAATTCAGAAGAAAAGTATTTTTCAAACTCAGTTTGAAAGGCTGAAAGATGAGATTTAATTAGATTTTTTATATCGGATATATTCAATTCATTTTCGTCAATAAAATCCATTGTATACTGAAACATGTCAATCTGTTTTTTTTTCTAAATTTAGTTTCCACACATTAAGCTTCTGAACGAATCCCTTAATTTTATCGTACAAATTAATAATATTTGTATGTTTGCCCTGCAAGGATAAATTCAACTCGTTAAGTTTGTCGAAAATATCAATCAAATACCATAATTTAAACATAAAGCTTTCGTCACAAAAAAGATCTGCCATTGTTGAATTCATTCCCATCAAAAATGATCTTATTTAGTCTTTCAACACCAAAACTATTTTCAAACCTTTGCCTCTTGATAGCCATCTAACTTCAGCGTGCATAAGGAGATTTTTATAATCTGATCCCATGTCCTTACAGAGTTGGGAAAAAAGACGTATATTAAATGCGCGGCATTTTATAACTTCTAACAACTTCTTTCAAAACATGATATAAATCAGGAGAAAGTTTTTTACTCACTAATGCCTCACGATGAATCATACAATGGGTAACTGCTATTTTAGAACCACCTACCTAGCAGTTGCTTAATTCGTCCGAAAAGCCCATTTAGTTTACCTGTTATTGCAGCGGCATTATCACTACAGACGCCCACGCAGTGCTCCTATAACAGCTGATTTACAAAAATTGTTCAGTACATTAACAATAATCTCGCCAGTTGCTCGGCCTTCAAGTAGGAAACAAAACAATAAGTCTTCATAATAAATTTTTGAAAATTATTAATATCAAAATGATTGATTTATGGATTCAATAAATAATAGATGTCATTAGAAAACGTATATCGACCGTCATCTATGTGTAAATTACACAAGATTGCTAAATGAAAAACCACACAAATGTATATAAATATAAAAGAAAACGATCCGACAACAAAATTGTATTGTGGATTGTGGAATGTCACCAAAAGACTAGTGGAAACTTTAGAAAATTGAAAATATCATCGAATTCTAAAACCTTGAAAAATTAATTCAAAAACCTTGCAAAGTTTGTTGTTAATTTAAGACTTATATATAGATAGAAATTTTTGCGTAGTTGTTTTAAATTGGTAATTTCTCGCGACCCCATGAAAAAGTCTAACGAACCCAGATGGGGTCGCGACCCCTAGTTTAAGAAACGCTGGTCTACTGCACTGAGAAAAACATTTTTGTTTGTTTGTACATGAAACTGGGAAACGTTTGTATTAAAGTTTCGGGAACATAGCTGAATTGTTTTTGTTCTAATTATTGTATTAAAACTTAATGATTTTCTTAGAACGTTTGACAAAATAGTATTAAGTCGACATTATGCGAACAATATGAAAATAAAGTTTCATATTTATATTATGTTTGGGTAGACACTGTCTAGTGTGTCTATACCGACGCTTCGCCACTGGAGAATGTTGGTGAAGTTATATTTAAAAACGATAAAGTAGTGTTGCGTAAAGATAATTGGGAAATTTTTACTGGTGCTGTAAGTAATAATTGATTGTATTGTAACGACTCTTCGTTGGTTCTTTTCGATTATTGAGCAAATACGACAGTAAAAAGACAGATCTTCAGTTAACAAAATCTCAAACTTTATTTATCAACCAGTTACAGCAACTTCCGATTTTAATTACAATAAATTACAGGGTCTCCAGTTTATGCACGATAAACTTCACCGCTTTTCCACAATTTGAATCAATAATATTCGGAATCGTAAAATCTGTATTTACTATTATTGAGCAGAGAATATAAAAACACGTTATTTTTGAATGAGTGTTTTATTAGAACAGAACAATATACAATGATTTTCTATAATTCAGAATGTCAAAATAAAAACCAATAAACAATAACAATATGCCTTCAGGGCTAACTAAATATAAAGGTGGGCTTACACTTTTAACACCCCCACTATGTTAAGATTTAATTTTAATTTACAAACAAAAATAAATTCTAAATTTTAACATTAGTTAAACCCATATTTAATGAGCAAAAGCTTTGCTTTGGTTTTGTTACAGCCTTTGTTAATGCATCAGCCACCATAAAATTTATATCGATGTATTCAAGCTGGATAATTGATTCATTTATTTTATCTCGGATGAAATGATGTCGTATATCGATGTGCTTCGATCTAGGTTTGTATGCATCATTTTTTGCCAAATGTATTGCTCCGTTATTATCACACTTTATAGCAATCGGATGTTTTGATAAACCACCATCTAAATCATCTATAAACTGTTTGAGCCATAATGCCTCTTCCGTTGCTGAACTTAACGCCATATACTCAGCTTCGGTGCTGGAAAGTGCTACTGTAGGTTGTCTTCTACTGCCCCATGATATAGCACCATTTTGCATCGTAAATATGTAGCCCGTACAAGATCTTCGACTATCGACATCCGATGCCCAATCAGCATCTGAATAGCCAGCAATTTCAATTTCGCATGATTTACAGAACTTTAGTTTAAATTCTATTGTGCCTTTGAGATACCTCATAATACGTTTTACCGCTATCCAATGGGAATTTCCGTAATTTGTGCTGTATCTACTAACATCTCCAACTGAGAAAGCAATATCAGGCCTTGTGCCTTGAACTAAATACAACTAAATATAACAATGCATGTTGATATGGTACATTCTCGATTTGTTTCTTTTCTTCTTCATTTTTCGCACACATTTCTGAAGACCATCTGACCAGGATCAGATGGAGTTCCAACTGGTTTACAATCACTCATACCATATTTATCAAGAATTTCACGTATGTACGTTTCCTGATCTAGATAATAATTGCCTTCTTGGTCAATAGAAATTCTTAATCCAACGCAGTTCTTAGCTTCACCTAAGTCTTTCATATTGAAGTATTCCGAGAGTGAATTTTTAATTTGATCTCTCTCAATAATATTTTTGTAAAAAATCATTAGATCGTCAACGTAAACGGCATTTATCAAAGCTGCTTTCCCTTCTGATTTTTTTACATAAACACATGGATCCACCTTGGACCTTAGGAAATTTAATTTTTTAAGAACATTGTCTAACTTTATGTTCCATTGTCGTCCACTTTGCTTTAAACCATACATTGCTCTTTGTAACAAACATGCTTTTGATGAACCATCACTAAAGCCTTCTGGTTGTTCGATGTATATTTCTTCATTTAGGCTACCTTGTAAAAATGCTGACACCGCGTCCATTTGGTCAATTCTAAAATTCTCTCTAGCTGCAAATGCAATTAGTAAACGGATTGAATTATACCTAATTACAGGTGAATACGTTTCATCGTAATCAAGACCAGCCACTTGTGCGCATCCTTTAACCACCAATCTTGCTTTATATCGAGTTATATTGCCGAATTCATCAGTTTTTGATTTAAACACCCATTTTGTTTTCAATGGCTTACGACCCTCTGGTAAATTTGTCATTTTCCATGTTTGGTTTTCCATTAATGAATTCATTTCACTTTTCATGGCATCTTTCCATTCTGAACTGTTATCTCTGGATAATGCCTCAGTCATCGTCAATGGATCAGCTTCATTCTTTTTTAAGTCTGCCAAATAAATAAAATTTTTATCATTTACCTTCTTATGAACTCGTTTTGACCGCCTTAAGCCTGCATTTTCATCCTCTAATTCATGTGTATCTTTTTGTGGTACATAATGGAGATCATCTTGAGTTTCATCGCAATCAGTAAATATGTTATCTCTTTGTAAGTCAATTTTTGAGTCATTTACTCCATTTGTTGCTTCTTCCCCCACTGAATCTACAATTTCATCAACAATCATAACTTCATCGATTTTATCTTGTAGATCATCAATTAAGTTTTCGTTAACACTGTTAGGATTTTTGAGAAAAACTACATCTCGACTTTTTGTTATTTTACCAGTCGCTAGATCAATGAGTCGATATCCTTTTGTTTTATCACAATAGCCGACGAAAATTAATTTTTGTGATTTTGAGTCCCATTTTTTACATTTGACTTTTGGGATGTGTGATATCACAACCGAACCAAAAATTTGTAGATAATTCAGGTTAACTGGTTCACCAGACCATATTTCTTCTGGCATTTCATTTATACCACTTGCTAATAATCTATTGATTAAATACACGGCTGTGTTGACGGCTTCGGCCCAAAATTTCTTCTCTAATTTCTTCTCTAATCAAATAATAAACATTTCGCCTTTTCCACAATAGTCCGGTTCATCCGTTCTGCCATTCCATTTTGTTCAGGAGTGTGTGGAACCGTTGTCTGGTGTCTAATGCCAAATTTCATTAAAAAATCTTTGAATTCTTTATTAACATATTCTTTTCCATTATCTGAACGCATGATTTTGATTTTTTGCTCGGTCTGTGTTTCAACGAGTACTTTAAATTCTTTAAATTTACTTAGAACTTCATCTTTTGATTTGATAAAATAAACAAACACTTTTCTCGAAAAATCATCTATAAATGTCAAAAAATATTTTGATCCACCTACAGACTGATTTTCCATAGGACCACATAAATCAGTGTGCACTAGTTCTAAAACTGCTTTGGCTCTTTTTCCATGACTTTGAAAAGGCAGTCTTGTTTGTTTAGCCTTTATGCACACTTCACATTGCGATTTAATCTCAGATTTTTGGAAGTTAACCCCTTCGATAACATTATTCATTTTCCTTACTTGATGAAAATTGAGATGGCCTAATTTTCTATGCCATGTTATGATATTATCCGAATTTTTGACCATAAAAGCTTTGGGTAAATCAGTGGACAAATGATACATTCCATCTATCAAATTTGCATATGCGACTTGTTTATTTTTCGAGTTAGTTATTCGACAACCTTCATTGTCGAAGACTACACTGTTTCCTTTAGCAATTATTTTTGAAACAGACAATAAGTTAACCTTTAACTCTGGAACATATAAAACATTGTTTATATCGATTAATTTTCCATCAATGTTTATTGTTATATCACCAACACCTTTAACTTCAAGTGTTTCATTGTTAGCAATTGTTATTTTATTTGTTTCACTTGTACTAATATTTTTGAAATAACTTTTGTCCATAACCATGTGCTGTGATGCACCACTATCTAAAAAGAAATCTATTTCTTTTGTCAAAGTATTTTTGTTTATAGCATTGTAACCACCCATAGCACTGAACGCATCAACTTTTGGTTTATCGGAATGTTTAACCCATTTTTCAGAATTTACATATTTTTTATTTCTTAATTTCCAACATCTTGACTTCTTGTGACCGATTTTTCCGCATTCATTACACTTAATAGTCGATTTTCCGTTCTTGCTGGCAAATGCTTGTTGCACTTTTGAATCGTGGGACGATCCCATTTCAAATAGCCTAGATTTTATTGAATCACCAGTAATTCCCATTCCACTTGATTCAATCCCCATAATAAATGGCTTGAATTCGTCTGTTAAGCCAGCTAACAAAATAGACCCGATCCATTCTTCATTTATTTCAAAACCAATACCGTTTAATTTGTTTGCCGTGCCAATGACTATTGATATAAAATCATCCATGGATTCCGAATTTTCTAAATTTGTTGACAACAATTTCTTTAGTAAACCAATGCGTCGAGATAAACCTTTATCCTCAAACATTGTTTTAAGTTTCAACCATATTTCAAATGCTGATCCACAATTTTGAATATGAACGTACAAATTCGAATCTATTGACAAAATAATCTTAGCTTTAGATTTTTTTAATTTTACGGCATCTTTTTCCAGACATATAGTTTTATCTGCAGATGGTTTTATTGTATCCTCTAGATCGTTCAATTCTAGCAGTGATTTAATTGCAAACGCCCATGTTTGATAATTTTCAGACCCTTTCAATTTATCGATGGTATTTCCGTTTTCCTTTGCGGATGACATTTCAACTGTAATGATAATACAAATCAATAATGGAAATCAGATCTAATAAATATATCCTGAAATTAACACTCAGGATGTTTTAAATTGTCCGATGATTATCGATGAAAAAATTGTTCACTCGATCGTTTTAACTATCACCGACAATATGGCGCGCAAATACAATTTATTTATTTATTTTTTAAAACACTCTGGCCCCATAACCTATTGAGCAGAGAATATAAAAACACGTTACTTTTGAATGAGTGTTTTATTAGAACAGAACAATATACAATGATTTTCTATAATTCAGAATGTCAAAATAAAAACCAATAAACAATAACAATATGCCTTCAGGGCTAACTAAATATAAAGGTGGGTTTACACTTTTAACAACTATTCCACTAAGTTCAAATTCTTTTACTATTAGTACCCAGGCTCAAGTACCACCGATTATTCCTTATACTTGCGAATATTTATAAACACTTTTAATTGCAAAATTAAAACTGACTATCTGATATTTTGTTCGCTTATTTATATTCAAAAACAAATAAGCAGAAACGTCTGGTAACTCAGTTTTTGTTGCCAGTGTATTTTCTAGAAACAATAGGCCACACCTCCTTTTAATTCACTAATGTAAACATTTGTATAACAAATTTAATTTACATTAATTTTTGTATTAGTTAAAAGGAGTTAACTTTTTAATTCATCTTTGCCGAATGTATTGGTTATTAAATTAACCCATTCTGGACGAAGTTTATTACAGTATGTTATAAATTTAAAGAAAAATTATTTAAATCAAAGTGCACTAACAACAAACAAAATTATTATTCTAGATTGGCATCGAAAATTGGTCTAGATGGACCGATAGATGGACCGTTTCGATAATGTGAAGAGAAGTTGTAAATTCATTGAGAAGTTGTAATTTAAATCTCAAAATCTTTATTTTTTAAAATTTTATAAAATTGAAATATTAATTTATTTTACTTTAGAAACATTTGAATTTGTATTTATTGAAAAAACTAATTCTCTTATATTTATTTTAATAATTTTTTTTATCATTTTTCTTTTTATTGTATTGAAATAATATATATAGTTTTATTTGTTTTTTTACACAAAAATATTTTCTTTCTACTTCAAGCTACGAAAATGTCATTTTAATATATAGTAAAACCTATGGGAAAGGGAAACTTTTCTAAGTAGTGACTGAAAATGTTTTCAGTCACTAGGACTGAAAGTAAATAAGTTTCGGTGGTCGCCACCAGGCGGTGGTTACAACCAAATATTTAAAATAATATTTAAAAAAAATAGTGCGTGTAATCTTTACACACGGTTGAAGTAAAACTTCTTTGGCTACTTTGGCATTTTATTTATAAAATAAAAAATCAAACTCAAATTGTTACTATAAGGAATTAAAAAATAAACATATTAAAAAGTATATTTTAAATATTGCATTTTAATTCAAAAGTGACAAAAGCATACAAAAAAAAATTATTTGCTTTTTCTTTCTCATTCAAAATTTTTATCTTATATATATAAAAATCACATGTCACGATGTTTGTCCGCGATAAACTCCGCAACAACGTAACCAATCTTAATAAAATTGTGTTCAGTGTGTATATAATGGTCCAACTTGAGAGATAGGATAGTTTTTACTTTGATTGAACGCCTAAATATTTTTTAATTACGAATTAAATGTTAAATATGGATAGTTCATAAGCAAACTTTCAGATGGCGGCGTAAATTAATTAATTTACTGTCAAACCTGCTTTATCGACTTTTTAATCATCCATGTAGGGCCCATATAGACTATCAAATATGTTATTGAGCGATTATTTTGTTCCGGTGTTTGCTGCAATGGCACTGCAAAAGGGGGAAAAGAAACGAAATTCAATAAAATTTATATGAGATTTCATTCAAAATACAACTTGAATAATTTTAAAAATTATCTTTGACATTTCTCATTTTGCTACAATTAAATAATTTAAATTTCTTTTGGCGCTGCAAAAGGGGGAAAAGAGAATAAATTCAATAAAATTTATATGGGATTTAATTCAAAACACAACTTGAATAATTTTAAAAATTATCTATGAAATTTCTCATTATACTACAATTAAATAATTTAAGTTTCTTTATGAACTATTACTGACAATTACTGACAATATTGAGCATAAAATATAAAATACTTTATTTTCTTCTGTCCGTAAAAGAAATACGAAAATAGCTTAAATTTTTCATACAAGTTTGTATGGGAAATTTTGGCAATTTTCATGTTTGAGCGACTTAAGAATAATATTTTATATATTACGCTTAATATATACTCGATAGGATAGTTTTTATCTCAATTAAAAGTTTTAATATATTTTAATTGCGAATTGAATTTTAAATGTATTTCGTAAACACATTTAACGTAAGTGACACAACTTCATCATGGACTTTTTAAATCATCAGCGTAGGCCCCGAAAAAACTGTTGGTTTCAACTTTTTGTTATAATGATACAGTTTTGAAGTTTAACGCATAGCTTTCTATTTTGTGAATTATTTTTTTTGGAATTGTGTTGTGTATCATTTAATTATTATTATTTTTAACTTCAAAATAATAAGTTTGTTACAAGAATAAATTAAAATTGTGTAAGTACTAATAAATATGTTTAAAAATAATAATTTTATTTAAAATAATAATTGCCGTGGCCCATTATCGATGAAATTGAAATTGAATCTGCAAATTGACTCAAAAATTTCAATTTACTCTGCTATCGCATTTGAATAAATTTTGCCAGATTGTGGTGTTGAAATTCATGTAATATTTGTTTTTCAATATTTGTTTTTTCGTAATTTAATTTTTGTAGAAGAGGATAAAGCAAAACAAAAAATAATATTCCTGCGAAAAACGACTAAATTTCAATTTCATCGGCATTTTTGAGAAATGAGTCACGGCAAATAATACAGAAAAAATCTACTTTACCGAACGTCTTAAAAACATTAAAATTCATTAGAAATCATTAGAATTTTGACAACACTACTTTAAAGTTTATTAATTTTAATGATTTCTCTATGAATACCCAAAATTACGGTTAGTAGTAAATACGTCTAGATAACGTAATGGCCAATAACATGAATACTGTTAAAGTTAGCCGAAAGTTTCCAGCCGAAAATCGGTATCACAGATTTCATTTTTATAATCTCAGCCGAAAGTCTCCAGCCGAAAGTCGATAATGCAGATTAGATTATTTTAGTCAAATAAAACTCCCACTATCAGCCGAAAAATTGAAAGATGACAATGGTCTACAGCAATCTCTAGACAAAAAATATTGCGTCAAGTTTCATGTGGGAAATCTCGGAAAATTCGATTTTCTAAATTTGGTATTAGCACTGCAAAAACCATGCCTTTAAAGTGTTATGTCTGGAGATAGATCGAATTGATGACAATGATCTATAGCTATCTCTTGGAAAAATATTGGGTCAAGTTTCATGTGGGAAATCTCGGAAACTTTGATTTTCTAAATTTGGTATTAGCACTGTAAAAACCTTGCCTTTAAAGTGTTATGTCTGGAGAAAGATCGAATTGATGACAATGGTCTATAGCTATTTCTTGGAAAAATATTGGGTCAAGTTTCATGTGGGAAATCTCGGAAAATTCGATTTTCTAAATTTTGTATTAGCACTGTAAAAACCTTGCCTTTAAAGTGTTATGTCTGGAAATAGATCGAATTGATGACAATGGTCTATTGCAATCTCTTGGAAAAATATTGGGTCAAGTTTCATGTGGGAAATCTCGGGCAATTCGATTTTATAAATTTGGTATTAGCACTGTAAAAACCTTGCCTTTAAAGTGTTATGTCTGGAAATAGATCGAATTGATGACAATGATCTATAGTTATCTCTTGGAAAAATACTGGGTCAAGTTTCATGTGGGAAATCTCGGAAAATTCGATTTTATAAATTTGGTATTAGCACAGTAAAAACCTTGCCTTTAAAGTGTTATGTCAGGAGATAGATCGGATTGATGACAATAGTCAATAGCCATCTTTTGGAAAAATATTGGGTCAAGTTTCATGTGGGAAATCTCGGAAAATTCGATTTTCTAAATTTTGTATTAGCACAGTAAAAACCTTGCCTTTAAAGTGTTATGTCTGGAGATAGATCGAATTGATGACAATGGTCTATAGCTATCTCTTGGAAAAATATTGGGTCAAGTTTCATGTGGGAAATCTCGGAAAATTCGATTTTCTAAATATGGTATTAGCACTGTAAAAATCTTGCCTTTAAAGTGTTATGTCAGGAAAAAAATCGAATTGATGACAATAGTCAATAGCCATCTTTTGGAAAAATATTGGGTCAAGTTTCATGTGGGAAATCTCGGAAAATTCGATTTTCTAAATTTGGTATTAGCACTGTAAAAATCTTGCCTTTAAAGTGTTATGTCTGGAGATAGATCGAATTGATGACAATGGTCTATAGCAATCTCTTGGAGAAATATTGGGTCAAGTTCCATGTGGGACATCTCAGAAAATTCGATTTTCTAAATTTTGTATTAGCACTGTAAAAACCTTGCCTTTAAAGTGTTATGTCTGGAAATAGATCGAATTGATGACAATGGTCTATTGCAATCTCTTGGAAAAATATTGGGTCAAGTTTCATGTGGGAAATCTCAGGAAATTCGATTTTATAAGTTTGGTATTAGCACTGTTAAAACCTTGCCTTTAAAGTGTTATGTCTGGAGATAGATCAAATTGATGACAATAGTCTATAGCTATCTCTTGGAAAAATATTGGGTCAAGTTTCATGTGGGAAATCTCGGAAAATTCGATTTTCTAAATTTGGTATTAGCACTGTAAAAATCTTGCCTTTAGAGTGTTATGTCAGGAAATAGATCGAATTGATGACAATAGTCAATAGCCATCTTTTGGAAAAATATTGGGTCAAGTTTCATGTGGGAAATCTCGGAATATTCGATTTTCTAAATTTGGTATTAGCACTGTAAAAATCTTGCCTTTAAAGTGTTATGTCTGGAGATAGATCGAATTGATGGCAATAATCTATAGCAATCTCTTGGAAAAATATTGGGTCAAGTTTCATGTGGGAAATCTCGGAAAATTCGATTTTCTAAATTTTGTATTAGTAGTGTAAAAACCTTGCCTTTAAAGTGTTATGTCTGAAGATAGATCGAATTAATGACAATGATCTATAGTTATCTCTTGGAAAAATACTGGGTCAAGTTTCATGTGGGAAATCTCGGAAAATTCGATTTTATAAATTTGGTATTAGCACTGTAAAAACCTTGTCTTTAAAGTGTTATGTCAAGAAATAGATCGGATTGATGACAATAGTCAATAGCCATCTTTTGGAAAAATATTGGGTCAAGTTTCATGTGGGAAATCTCGGAAAATTCGATTTTCTAAATTTTGTTATAGCACAGTAAAAACCTTGCCTTCAAAGTGTTATGTCTGGAGATAGATCGAATTGATGAAAATGGTCTTTAGCTATCTCGTGGAAAAATATTGGGTCAAGTTTCGTGTGGGAAATCTCGGAAAATTCGATTTTCTAAATATGGTATTAGCACTGTAAAAATCTTGCCTTTAAAGTGTTATGTCTGGAGATAGATCGAATTGATGACAATGGTCCATAGCTATCTTGTGGAAAAATATTGGGTCAAGTTTCATGTGGGAAATCTCGGGAAATTCGATTTTATAAATTTGGTATTAGCACTGTTAAAACCTTGCCTTTAAAGTGTTATGTCTGGAAATAGATCGAATTGATGACAATGGTCTTTAGCTATCTCTTGAAAAAATATTGGGTCAAGTTTCATGTGGGAAATTTCGGAAAATACGATTTTCTAAATTTTGTATTAGCACTGTAAAAACCTTGCCTTCAAAGTGTTATGTCTGGAAATAGATCGAATTGATGACAATTGTCCATAGCAATCTCTTGGTAAAATATTGGGTCAAGTTTCATGTGGGAAATCTCGGAAAATTTGATCTTCTATATTTTGTATTAGCACAGTAAAAACCTTGCCTTTAAAGTGTTATGTCTGGAAATAGATCGAATTGATGGCAATGGTTTTTAGCTATCTTGTGAAAAAATATTGGGTCAAGTTTCATGTGGAAAATCTCGGAAAATTCGATTTTCTAAATTTGGTATTAGCACTGTAAAAACCTTGCCTTCAAAGTGTTATGTCTGGAAATAGATCGAATTGATGACAATGGTCTATAGCTATCTCGTGAAAAAATATTGGGTCAAGTTTCATGTGGGAAATCTCGGAAAATTCGATTTTCTAAATTTGGTATTAGCACTGTAAAAACCTTGCCTTTAAAGTGTTATGTCTGGAGATGGACCGAATTGATGACAATAGTCTATAGCAATGTCTTGGAAAAATATTGGGTCAAGTTTCATGTGGGAAATCTCGGAAAATTTGATTTTCTAAATTTGATATTAGCACTGTAAAAACCTTGCCTTTAAAGTGTTATGTCTGGAGATAGATCGAATTGATGACAATAGTCTATAGCTATCTCTTGAAAAAATATTGGGCCAGGTTCCATGTGGAAAATTTCGGAAAATTCGATTTTCTAAATTTGGTATTAGCACTGTAAAAATCTCTCCTTTTAAGTGTTATGTCTGGAGATAGATCAAATTGATGACAATGGTCTATAGCTATATCTTGGAAAAATATTGGGTCAAGTTTCATGTGGGAAATCTCGGAAAATTCGATTTTATAAATTTGGTATTAGCACTGTAAAAATCTTGCCTTTAAAGTGTTATGTCTGAAGATATACCGAATTGATGACAATGGTCCATAGCAATCATTTGGAAAAATATTGGGTCAAGTTTCATGTGGGAAATCTCGGAAAATTCGATTTTCTAAATTTGGTATTAGCGCTGTAAAAACCTTGCCTTTAAAGTGTTATGTCTGGAAATAAATCGAATTGATGACAATGGTCAATAGCAATCTCTTGGAAAAATATTGGGTCAAGTTTCATGTGGGAAATCTCGGAAAATTCGATTTTCTAAATTTGGTATTAGCACTGTGAAATTTTTGCCTTTAAAGTGTTATGTCTGGAGATGGACCGAATTGATGACAATGGTCTATAGCAATGTCTTGGAAAAATATTGGGTCAAGTTTCATGTGGAAAATCTCGGAAAATTATATCATTTTTATGATCTCAGCCGAAAGTTTCCAGCCGAAAGTTGATAATGCACATTAGTTTACTGTAGTCAAATAAGACTCCCAATATCAGCCAAAAAATTGCATGATGACAATGGTCTATAGCTATCTCTGGAAAAAATATTGGGTCATGTTTCATGTGGGAAATCTCGGAAAATTCGATTCTCTAAATTTGGTATTAGCACTGCAAAAACCTTGCCTTTAAAATGTTATGTCTGGAGATAGATCGAATTGATGACAATTGTCTATAGCTATCTCGTGGAAAAATATTGGGTCAAGTTTCATGTGGAAAATCTCGGAAAATTCGATTTTCTAAATTTTGTTTTAGCATTGTAAAATTCTTGTTTTTGAAGTGTTATGTCTGGAGATATATAAAATTGATGACAATGGTCTATAGCAATCTCTTTGAAAAATATTGGGTCAAGCTTCATGTGGAAAATCTCGGAAAATTTGAATTTCTGAATTTTCTATTAGGACTGTTAAAATCCTGCCTTGAAAGTGTTATGCATTCAATCACATATTTCGGATGGTGCGGTTTTGCTTTTATTTGCTCTACAAATATATTAAAAAGATATAAAATACTAATAAAATAATAAATTCCGCTAGATATCAGTATTTTTTCAGTGAATTAATTTTGTGAATAATCAAAAACATTTGTATATATAAATAAAATGGATACAAGATCTAATAGCAAAAAATGAGCCATAATTCTAATGTTTTTCTAAATAGTCCTGGCCAAAAAAGACAAAAAAGTTGAGTGTAATGGATGTAGAAAAAAATTATATATTGATTGTATAAAAATAAACAGATCTCAATTTAATGCATATAAAAAAAATCCAATATTTACATGTTCAAAAAATTGTAATGCTGTTCTTGATGAGTCGATGAGTCGATTAAAAATCATAATAATAGTCAAAATAACAACAAAATCATACAAAAAATTAATGAGTTATCAACTAAAATAGATAAAGTTCTTAAGGAAAACACTATGTTGTACGGTGTCCTGGAGGAGTTTAAAACAAAAACTGCTTTTTTACAATGAGAGGTCGGTTATTTGAAATATGAAAACAATTACCTTAAACAAGAGTCACAAATAAATAAATTGGTAATTTTGGGCATTCCTGAAAAGCCAAATGAAAACAAAAATCAAATCATTCAGAATATAGGGAAAGCCCTAAATATTACCAACACGATGGATGATGTAGATGATATATATAGACCTAATATGGATAAAAGAAATCCTTTGCAGACAGCCAAAAAAAAAATAAAAAACAAACTCAACAAATTATTGTGAAATTTCTAAGACGTAAAACAAAGGAAGCAGTACTGGAGAGTAAAATAAAGATGAAAAATCCACTCTTTACCCATAAAATTATTGATACTGAAGATGAAACCATGGAAATCTTTTTAAATGAATTTCTAGCACCAATCAACATGGAATTGTTTCGCATAGCTCGTTAGAGTAAAAAGGACAAGACATATGAATTCGTTTGCTTCAAAAATAACTCAATATATGTAAAAAAACCAAACGGTACAGCCAAAATAATTCGAAGTGTAAGTGAAATTGAAATTTTAAATAACGCAAAAATAATAAACAAAAACACGTCAATTGCATAATCAATTTTTAATTTTATAATCACAGCTGTTCTGTGTTTTTTATAACATTTTTTTTGATACTCATATCAGAACAGTTTTCTTTTCTTATTCTTGTTAATTATGGATAATTTGAATTTAAATGAAAATATTGATATTAATTATTATTTAAACAGAACCAAAACATTGAATTCAGGTAGTGATTTAGAAAATCTAGATATATTGTATATTAATGTTAGGAGCCTAAAAAACAAAGTTGACCACATAGAATCTTATATAAAATCTTTTGAATTTGAAATTCATGTCTTAGCAATAACTGAGACATGGCTATATGATGAAGAGATGTCACTGTCTAATATTGAAGGTTATAACGCTTATTTTTCAAATAAAAAACAACCGGTGCGAATTGAGGACAGAACCAGGGGCTGTGGGTGGCTATTTATATAATAGATAAAATAACATATAATCAGGTAACAAGCTTTGAATCAAATAGTATAAATATGCTTATCACACAACTTCCTATCCTTGATATATGGGAGAGCTATAGACCATTGTCATCAATTCGGTCCATCTTCAGACATAACACTTTAAAGATAAAAATTTCACAGTGCTAATACAAAATTTAGAAAATTGAATTTTCCGAGATTTCCCACATGAAACTTGGCACAATATTTTTCGAAGAGATAGCTATAGACCATTGTCATCTATTCGATCTATCTCCAGACATAACACTTTAAAGGCAAGGTTTTTACAGTGCTAATACAAAACATAGAAAATCGAATTTTCCGAGATTTCCCACATGAAACTTGACCCAATATTTTTTCATGAGATTGCTATAGACCATTGTCATCAAGTCGATCTAGCTCCAGACATAACACTTTAAAGGCAAGAATTTTACAGTTCTAATACAAAATTTAGAAAATCGAATTTTCCGAGATTTCCCACATGAAACTTGACCCAATATTTTTCCACGAGATAGCTATAGCCCATTGTCATCAATTCAATCTATCTCCAGACATAACACTTTAAAGGCAAGGTTTTCACAGCGTTAATACAAAATTTAGAAAATCGAATTTTCCGAGGGAAACCACTTGAAACTTGACCCAATATTTTTCCAAGAGTTTGTTATTGACTGTTGCCATCAATTCAATCTATCTCCAGACATAACACTTTAAAGGCAAGGGTTTTACAGTGCTAATACAAAATTTAGAAATTCAAATTTTCCGAAATTTCCCACATGAAACTTAACCCAATATTTTTCCAAGACATTTCTACAGACCATTGTCATCAATTCGATCTATTTCCAGACATAACACTTTAAAGGCAAGGTTTTTACAGTGCTAATACAAAATTTAGAAAATCGAATTTTCCGAAATTTCCCACATGAAACTTGACCCAATATTTTTCCACGAGATAGCTATAGCCCATCGTCATCAATTCAATCTATCTCCAGACATAACACTTTAAAGGCAAGGTTTTCACAGCGCTAATACAAAATTTAGAAAATCGAATTTTCCGAGGGAAACCACTTGAAACTTGACCCAATATTTTTCCAAGAGTTTGTTATTGACTGTTGCCATCAATTCAATCTATCTCCAGACATAACACTTTAAAGGCAAGGGTTTTACAGTGCTAATACAAAATTTAGAAATACAAATTTTCCGAAATTTTCCACATGAAACTTAATTCAATATTTTTCCAAGAGATTTCTACAGACCATTGTCATCAATTCGATCTTTTTCCAGACATAACACTTTAAAGGCAAGGTTTTTACAATGCTAATACCAAATTTAGAAAATCGAATTTTCCGAGATTTCCCACATAAAACTTGACCCAATATTTTTCCACGAGGTAGCTATGGACCATTGTCATCAATTCAATCTATCTCCAGACATAACACTTTAAAGGCAAGGTTTTTACAGTGCTAATACCAAATTTAGAAAATCGAATTTTCCGAGATTTCCCACATGAAACTGGACCCAATATTTTTCCAAAAGATTGCTATAGACTATTGTCATCAATTCAACCTAACTACAGACATAACACTTTAAAGGCAAGGGTTTCACAGTGCTAATACAAAATTTAGAAAATCGTATTTTCCGAGATTTCCCACATGGAACTTGGCCCAATATTTTTTCAAGAGATAGCTATAGACCATTGTCATCAATTCGATTTATCTCCAGACATAACACTTTAAAGGCAAGATTTTTACATTGCTAATACAAAATTTAGAAAATCGAATTTTCCGAGATTTCCCACATGAAACTTTACCCAATATTTTTCCAAGAGATTGTTATTGACTATTGTCATCAATTCGATCTATCTCCAGACATAACACTTCAAAGGCAAGATTTTTACAGTGCCAATACCAAATTTAGAAAATCGAATTTTCCGAGATTTCCCACATGGAACTTGGCCCAATATTTTTTCAAGAGATAGCTATAGACCATTGTCATCAATTGGATCTATTTCCAGACATAACACTTTAAAGGCAAGGTTTTTACAATGCTAATACAAAATTTAGAAAATCGAATTTTCCGAGATTTCCCACATGAAACTTGACCCAATATTTTTCCACGAGGTAGCTATGGACCATTTTCATCAATTCAATCTATCTTCAGAAAAAACACTTTAAAGGCAAGGTTTTTACAGTGTTAATCCAAAATTTAGAAAATCGAATTTTCCGAGATTTCCCACATGGAACTTGACCCAATATTTTTTCACAAGATAGCTATAGACCATTGTCATCAATTCGATCTATCTCCAGACATAACACTTTAAAGGCAAGATTTTTACAGTGCTAATACCAAATTTATAAAATCGAATTTTCCGAGATTTTTCACATGAAACTTGACCCAATATTTTTCCAAGAGATAGCTATAGACCATTGTCATCAATTCGGTCCAACTTCAGACATAACACTTTAAAGACAAAAATTTCACAGTGCTAATACAAAATTTAGAAAATCGAATTTTCCGAGATTTCCCACATGAAACTTGACCCAATATTTTTCCAAGAGATTTCTATTGACTATTGTCATCAATTCGATCTATCTCCAGACAAAACACTTTAAAGGCAAGGTTTTTACAGTGCTAATACAAAATCTAGAAAATCGAATTTTCCAAAATTTCCCACATGAAACTTGACCCAATATTTTTCCACGAGATAGCTATGGACCATTGTCATTAATTCAATCTATCTCCAGACACAATACTTTAAAGGCAGTGTTTTTACTGTGCTAATACAAAATTTAGAAAATAGAATTTTCCGAGATTTCCCACATGAAACTTGACCCAATATTTTTCCAAGAGATAGCTACAGATCATTGTCATCAAGTCGGTCCATCTTCAGATATAACACTTTAAAGGCAAGGTTTTTACAATGCTAATACAAAATTTAGAAAATCGAATTTTCCGAGATTTCCCACATGAAACTTGACCCAATATTTTTCCACGAGATAGCTATAGCCCATTGTCATCAATTCAATCTATCTCCAGACATAACACTTTAAAGGCAAGGTTTTCACAGTGCTAATACAAAATTTAGAAAATCGAATTTTCCGAGGGAAACCACTTGAAACTTGACCCAATATTTTTCCAAGAGTTTGTTATTTACTGTTGCCATCAATTCAATCTATCTCCAGACATAGCACTTTAAAGGCAAGGGTTTTACAGTGCTAATACAAAATTTAGAAATTCAAATTTTCCGAAATTTTCCACATGAAACTTAACCCAATATTTTTCCAAGAGATTTCTACAGACCATTGTCATCAATTCGATCTATTTCCAGACATAACACTTTAAAGGCAAGGTTTTTACAATGCTAATACCAAATTTAGAAAATCGAATTTTCCGAGATTTCCCACATGAAACTTGACCCAATATTTTTCCACGAGATAGCTATGGACCATTGTCATCAATTCAATCTATCTCCAGACATAACACTTTAAAGGCAAGGTTTTTACAGTGCTAATAAAAAATTTAGAAAATCGAATTTTCCGAGATTTCCCACATGGAACTTGGCCCAATATTTTTTCAAGAGATATCTATAGACCATTGTCATCAATTCGATCTATCTCCAGACATAACACTTTAAAGGCAAGGTTTTTACATTGCTAATACAAAATTTAGAAAATCGAATTTTCCGAGATTTCCCACATGAAACTTTACCCAATATTTTTCCAAGAGATTGTTATTGACTATTGTCATCAATTCGATCTATCTCCAGACATAACACTTTAAAGGCAAGATTTTTACAGTGCCAATACCAAATTTAGAAAATCGAATTTTCCAAGATTTCCCACATGGAACTTGGCCCAATATTTTTTCAAGAGATAGCTATAGACCATTGTCATCAATTCGATCTATTTCCAGACATAACACTTTAAAGGCAAGGTTTTTACAATGCTAATACAAAATTTAGAAAATCGAATTTTCCGAGATTTCCCACATGAAACTTGACCCAATATTTTTCCACGAGATAGCTATGGACCATTGTCATCAATTCGATCTATCTCCAGACATAACACTTTAAAGGCAAGGTTTTTACAGTGCTAATACAAAATTTAGAAAATCGAATTTTCCGAGATTTCCCACATGGAACTTGGCCCAATATTTTTTCAAGAGATAGCTCTAGATCATTGTCATCAATTCGATCTATCTCCAGACATAACACTTTGAAGGCAAGGTTTTTACAATGCTAATACAAAATTTAGAAAATCGAATTTTCCGAGATTTCCCACATGAAACTTGACCCAATATTTTTCCAAAAGATTGCTATAGATCATTGTCATCAATTCGATTTATCTCCAGACATAACACTTTAAAGGCAAGGTTTTTACAGTGCTAATACCAAATTTAGAAAATCGAATTTTCCGAGATTTCCCACATGAAACTTGGCCCAATATTTTTCCAAGAGATAGCTATAGACCATTTTCATCAATTCGATTCATCTCCAGACAAAACACTTTAAAGGCAAGGTTTTTACAGTGCTAATACAAAATCTAGAAAATCGAATTTTCCGAAATTTCCCACATGAAACTTGACCCAATATTTTTCCACGAGATAGCTATGGACCATTGTCATTAATTCAATCTATCTCCAGACACAATACTTTAAGGGCAGTGTTTTTACTGTGCTAATACAAAATTTAGAAAATAGAATTTTCCGAGATTTCCCACATGAAACTTGACCCAATATTTTTCCAAGAGATAGCTACAGATCATTGTCATGAAGTCGGTCAATCTTCAGATATAACACTTTGAAGACAAAAATTTCACAGTGCTAATACAAAATTTAGAAAATCAAATTTTCCGAGATTTCCCACATGAAACTTGACCCAATATTTTTCCAAGAGATAGCTATAGACCATTGTCATCAATTCGATCTATTTCCAGACATAACACTTTAAAGGCAAGGTTTTTACAATGCTAATACAAAATTTAGAAAATCGAATTTTCCGAGATTTCCCACATGAAACTTGACCCAATATTTTTCCAAGGGATTGCTATTGACTATTGTCATCAATTCGATCTATCTCCAGACGTAACACTTTAAAGGCAAGGTTTTTACAGTGCTAATACCAAATTTAGAAAATCGAATTTTCCGAGATTTCCCACATGAAACTGGACCCAATATTTTTCCAAAAGATTGCTATAGACCATTTACATCAATTCAACCTATCTTCAGACATAACACTTTAAGGGCAAGTTTTTTACAGTGCTAATACAAAATTTAGAAAATTCGAATTTTCTGAGATTTCCCACATGAAACTTGACCCAATATTTTTCCACGAGATAGCTATAGACCATTGTCATCAATTCGGTCCAACTTCAGACATAACACTTTAAAGACAAAAATTTCACAGTGCTAATACAAAATTTAGAAAATTGAATTTTCCGAGATTTCCCACATGAAACTTGGCCCAATATTTTTCCAAGAGATAGCTATAGACCATTTTCATCAATTCGATTCATCTCCAGACAAAACACTTTAAAGGCAAGGTTTTTACAGTGCTAATACAAAATCTAGAAAATCGAATTTTCCGAAATTTCCCACATGAAACTTGACCCAATATTTTTCCACGAGATAGCTATGGACCATTGTCATTAATTCAATCTATCTCCAGACACAATACTTTAAGGGCAGTGTTTTTACTGTGCTAATACAAAATTTAGAAAATAGAATTTTCCGAGATTTCCCACATGAAACTTGACCAAATATTTTTCCAAGAGATAGCTACAGATCATTGTCATGAAGTCGGTCAATCTTCAGATATAACACTTTGAAGACAAAAATTTCACAGTGCTAATACAAAATTTAGAAAATCAAATTTTCCGAGATTTCCCACATGAAACTTGACCCAATATTTTTCCAAGAGATAGCTATAGACCATTGTCATCAATTCGATCTATTTCCAGACATAACACTTTAAAGGCAAGGTTTTTACAATGCTAATACAAAATTTAGAAAATCGAATTTTCCGAGATTTCCCACATGAAACTTGACCCAATATTTTTCCAAGGGATTGCTATTGACTATTGTCATCAATTCGATCTATCTCCAGACATAACACTTTAAAGGCAAGGTTTTTACAGTGCTAATACCAAATTTAGAAAATCGAATTTTCCGAGATTTCCCACATGAAACTGGACCCAATATTTTTCCAAAAGATTGCTATAGACCATTTACATCAATTCAACCTATCTTCAGACATAACACTTTAAGGGCAAGTTTTTTACAGTGCTAATACAAAATTTAGAAAATTCGAATTTTCTGAGATTTCCCACATGAAACTTGGCACAATATTTTTCGAAGAGATAGCTATAGACCATTGTCATCTATTCGATCTATCTCCAGACATAACACTTTAAAGGCAAGGTTTTTACAGTGCTAATACCAAATTTAGAAAATCGAATTTTCCGAGATTTCCCACATGAAACTGGACCCAATATTTTTCCAAAAGATTGCTATAGACCATTTACATCAATTCAACCTATCTTCAGACATAACACTTTAAGGGCAAGTTTTTTACAGTGCTAATACAAAATTTAGAAAATTCGAATTTTCTGAGATTTCCCACATGAAACTTGACCCAATATTTTTCCACGAGATAGCTATAGACCATTGTCATCAATTCGGTCCAACTTCAGACATAACACTTTAAAGACAAAAATTTCACAGTGCTAATACAAAATTTAGAAAATTGAATTTTCCGAGATTTCCCACATGAAACTTGGTTCAATATTTTTCCAAGAGATAGCTATAGACCATTTTCATCAATTCGATTCATCTCCAGACATAACACTTTAAAGGCAAGGTTTTTACAGTGCTAATACAAAATTTAGTAAACCGAATTTTCCGAAATTTCCCACATGAAACTTGACACAATATTTTTCCACGAGATAGCTATGGACCATTGTCATTAATTCAATCTATCTCCAGACACAATACTTTAAAGGCAGTGTTTTTACTGTGCTAATACAAAATTTAGAAAATCAAAATTTCCGAGATTTCCCACATGAAACTTGACCCAATATTTTTCCAAGAGATAGCTATAGACCATTGTCATCAATTCGATCTATCTCCAGACATAACACTTTAAAGGCAAGGTTTTTACAGTGCTAATACAAAATTTAGAAAATCGAATTTTCCGAGATTTCCCACATGAAACTTGACCCAATATTTTTCCAAGAGATAGCTATGGACGATTGTCATCAATTCGATCTATCTCCAGACATAACACTTTAAAGGCAAGGTTTTTACAGTGCTAATACCAAATTTAGAAAATCGATTTTCCGAGATTTTCCACTTGAAGCTTTACCCAAACTTTTTTCCATAGATTACTTTTGACCTTCTAAATTTTGGCTTTTTTTTTAGTTAGTGTTGTCTCTTTCGGATGACATTTTATAAAAAATCTGCATTATCGATTTTCGGCTGGAAACTTTCGGCTAACTTTAATAGGGTGTATAACATGAGCTATCAACCAAAAAGTTGAGCTATCAAGTCACGTCGTTCCGTTTTTTTTGCTTTTTTGGTTTTTATTTATATGTTAGATTCAAAATCACGAAGGTGGAAAATTTCAAATTTGGTTTGACAAAAAACAGTAAATGCTATAATGATGATAACTAATTTGTATTGTCACTAAATCTGTATTAAAACAATAGTTTGTTAGGGTATTGCACATAATTTATTACTTCTTTTCTAATATTACTTTTAAACGCCGCTTAAAATCATTATTTCATGGACAGTCATTATTTCATGGACGTTTTTGAAAGGTTAATAAATTGTCCAAAAAGGCATAAAAACGATTTAGCTATTTTGAGGCTTTAACGTTTAGAAACAGTTTAAGCCCCAAAAACGTTACAGTGCATGCACAATGAAATTACTTTTACCAAGTTTGTATCAAAATTTATTTTGAGGAAAAAAAATTTATTTTTGAAATATATTTTTCTCAATGAAAAAGTTTAAAATTTCTTAACTTTTTCCTCATGATCAATAAAGAATGAAGCTAGGTACAGTTTAAAGCATTGTGCTGATATTAAACAATAATAATAAAAAGTTGATACCATCAGATTCTCCATTGATACCATCAGATTCTCCAATACCATTCAAAAGACTTCAATTTCCTATTCGTTTGGCTTTCGCCATGACCATAAATAAGTTTCAAGGACAAACAATGTCCATTTGTGGCTTGGACTTGGCAAATCCATGTTTCTCCCATGGGCAGCTATATGTTGCATGCTCACATGTGGGTAAATCAGCAAATCTTATTGTATTAGCAAAAACAGGTTAACTAAAAATATTGTACACCGATTAGCACTGATTTAATTTAAAATTACAAATTTTTACTAGAAGACCCACTCGGTGAACTTCGTACCACCTACAATATATTTGTAGATAACATTTGTCAGCGATTATCAATTCTGATCGACATTCTACCTCCAATTCATTGAGATCAATAATAGTGGCTGTATTGTATAATTTGAATTTTTTGGCTATTAAACGAAACTATTCGGGAATACAATTTTTTTCAATTACTTCGGTCTGAAAGACATAAGTATTATATTCTCGAGCCAAAAGTGAAATTCCTACCCCCACTTTTTAGGGCATTTCTCAACGTTTCAGGTCATAACGATTTTAAAACAGCAAAAAAAAATGTATATCTGTCTGCTGGTCGGTCGTCCGTCACCACCTACGAAATTTAGAAAACCGCTGAAAGGATTTCAAAAATTTTTATTTCTAAAAACAGGTACACTCAATTAAAATAGCCGTCAGGACGATATGTTCGATAACTGTACCAGAAGTGTGTCAAAAAAATCGTCAAGAGTGTCAAAACAAGGAAATATTCATATTTTTTGCTTAAAAACGGTAGTTTTAGGTGATAATGAGTAGTAACCTTGAGTTTAAAGAAATCTTGATAGTCGGGATTCGTATGTGAGATCAAAAAGTAGATTATTTCATTATGAATTTGTCAAAAAAATATTGTCAGTGTGTCAAAAGAATGTTTCATTTAATTTTTACCCAATTTTTTGGAAAAAAATAAAATTAATTATTTGTATGTCATGAAATGTGATTGAACTTGCAATTTGAATTTATGAATTTTAAATTTTTTCAATATTTTTGGAAAAGTTTCAATTTTTGATTTTGTAAGAATTTCCGGAATGTTTTTAGAATTTTGAAAAAGTTTAAATTTTTGTTTTTATTATAATTTTTAGAATTTTGAAAAAAGTTTGTATTTTTAATTTTGTTAATATTTTTATAATTTTGAAAACAAATTGAATTTTTGAATTTATGAATTTTGAATTTTATAAATATTTTTAGAATTTCGAAAAAAGCTTAAATTTTTGATTTTGTAAGAATTTTTGGAATATTTTTAGAATTTGAAGAAGTTTGAATTTTTGATTTTTTTATAATTTTTGAAATTTTGTAAAAAGTTTCAAATTTTGAAATTGTTATAATTTTTTCAATATTTTCAGGGGCATATACGATAAAACTTGAAGGTTTTCCAACCCTTTGAACACGCAACATATAATTGACCATGCGAAAAGCACGAGGTTTCTAGGTCCAGCCCACAAATTGACATTGTTTGGCCTTGTGACTTATTAATAGTGCGAATGCTAATCGAATTGCAAATTCGACAACAAGCTTAAAAATTTCTCCAAAACTCTTTACCAATCACTTTCAAATTTTGACATGCCGTTCGATTCTCAATCCATCTAGATTAATCAGCTAGAATGCTAATGCTCTCTGTTATTCATATTTTCCAAACAGAAAAGTTAAAAAATACGCTTTCTATTCTTATTCCGACTCTTTGAAATTATTTTTGCTAATTCAACAAAATGTACGCGCACAAACTTTTTTATAGGCGTAGCAAAGCACGCCGGGTCCCGCTAGTATTGCATATAAAAACGATTACATGTTTTGTTAATCTTAAATTATTATTTAATTATATTAATTTTGGAATTATAGCTTTTCTTAATTTTGGGTAATTTGGAAATGTTTTAATATACCATATTGATGTGTTAACCAGGGTAGTTATTTTGTAGCGTTATCTCACTAGGTGAGATAAATAGTGAGATAAAAAAAATTATGTTTAAATGAATTCTTTTATGTAATATAATCGATCAAAGAAAAATAGTTTATCTCACTTTTTATCTCACCTAGTGAGATAACGCTACAAAATAACCACCCAGGCATTTTCAAATTGGTTACACGTAACCCAAACAACAACATAAAGCCATGCTGTGTTTCTGTATAATATTCCGTATAACGATCTGTATAATACTATTTCAAAAAACATATGAGGTAATGAGACATAATCAAAATATCCACCAGTTGGCATTAAATGTTTTTGTGTCAACATTTGCAACATTATTTTTTCTTAAATTAATAAAAATTTAATTTGTTCGATATTGTTGAATCCAAGCGAATAAAAATAAACTTATAAATGGTAAAACAGAGAATAATTCCATTGAATTTATTGTTAATTTTGTAGTCATTGAACCTGAAACGATATTTAAAATTAATATAATGTAAAAATAAAATTAATATAATGTAAAAAAATAGTTTATGACAAACCATTTTCATTCCTCACAGTCACAAATCCTTGAGCTTCGGATATAATTATCAAAATAACACCATAATAATGAAAATAACCAACCAAATACTGTATCAAATTTATTTTGCATGTTGATGAAAATTTTTGAATAAAATTCATTTCATAAAAATGTAAACATTGGAAGGTTATTATTATTATTTATTTATTAAATTTATAATTTTGATTTAGATGGACAATTTTACAGTCCACATCCAGTTGATTTTGACATTTATCTAAATTTGAACTATTTGCTATTGTCTTCCATCTGTAGACGAACACAATAATAACATTATTTTACACTGGTAAAAATGCTTTATATAAAAACATTGTTTATTTTTTACACTGTCCAATTTAGCTATGTCGTTTTGTAAGTTTTTAGTACATGAATTTGTAAATATTATCATTTATATTTACAAGCGTAGAAAAAATAGCGTTTTCTACGCGTGGTAAAAACATTTTTGCGTTCCTGAACTTATTCCAACCGTTTAGTCACGCAAAAAGAGAAGTTTTCACCACTTGTATAGAAATCTACTATTAATTCGAGTTCAAATCCATTTCGTTTTCTCTGTCAATTGTCATCATCCACTTGATTCATTTTCAGTACTATGATTAATAACATCTGGATGGTCATTTGTGTTGTGTTTTCTCACGTAATTTTTCTTAATATTCTCAATGAAAGAGATGAAACAGGGACACATTGCAATTGAATCATTAATGGAAAACATGTAATTTACTATTGTAATAATTTTTATTTGATTTTTTCATTTTAAATCACCCCGTTTTGGGGTGACACCCGACCGTAAAAAAACTTAAACAAACCATCACAATGGTTTTCAACGTTTCAATCGTTTTCAACAATAAATCACTTAGAAACCATTTTAGCCAGGTTATCCATTTAATTTTGATTTATTAATTGTGATAACTTATAATGTGTCCTATAAATGAACAACGCGTTGGGATGCTCATTATACTTCAGTTAAAGTATTGGATGAAAATTTAAATGGGATTGTGGCTGCAATTGAGAAATTAAGTGATCAACAAGAAAATGTAGACACTAGAGGCGCTGCACAGAACCTTATGCGTGGTGATTGTGTATGATTTTACATTTCTTTGCTATCTTTTGTTTTGGAATAATGTTTTAAGGCGAATAAATTGTGCTTGGATTGTATTGCAAAGCACAAGCTTGAATATTGATCAATTAGTTATAAAAATACAGTCACTTCGTCTTTATATTGAAGAAAAACCTAGTCATAATGTAGAAGAGACAATATATTTTGCTGTGAAAAAACCGGAGCACTACGACGATTCAATGTTGAACTCCGAACAAGATTAAAGTCTGTCCAAGATGTAGCTTCATTGTTCGAGGTTGTGCTGACAAACACTGGGCTTTTGGCGAACAGTGAAAAGTTGGAGCTATCTGAATCAAAATTCACCGGTTTTTATGATGAGGTATCAGAAACAGAACTCGTCATAGAGATACTAAGGCTGAGAAGACATTTAAAAGCGGCCAATGTAACAGTTTCTAACTGGGTGTGCCTAAACTTTTTGAAATTCATCGTGGAATTTGATTTTACAGAATCTCTTCCAAGTCTTATGGCTGCACTAATCAGTATCAGTATCTTTGCTTCGAGTGAGAGTAGTTTCAGCAAATTAAAATTAATTAGAAATTACATGCTGGCAACAATAACCCAAACGAGGCTTAACAATCTTGGCATATTAACAATAGAACATGAGGCAACACAAAATATAAATTTTGAAGATGTGATTTCTAAGTTTGCAGCTGTTAAAGCTAGAAAGAAGATATTTAAATAAGGTGACCAGACGTCCCGCTTTTGGCAAGACAGTCCCGATTTTTAACAATTTGTCCCGCGTCCCGCTTCATTTTAAAAATGTACCGATTTAAAAAAAAAACAGAATTTCGTTTTCATTTAAATGAAAAAAGAATTTCGTTACTCAAAATTAAATTTAGGCAATTTATTTATGCTAAATAAAACATTTTCTTTAGTTTAAATATATATAAATAAATTCGAATTATATGACAATCAATATCAATATTGTAGTAAACACTAAACATAAATTGAGTTCCACTTTGTCTTCTATTGAAATTGTAATTAAGATTATATAATATAAACTTATTCATACATTTTAATTATTTATATAAAATTTAAAAAATAAAATAATCCGTCAAAGTTTAGTTGTTTTAACTTGAGTTTTACGTTCATACGTAAAGTTGTTAATTTTATTGATTTGTAAATTTTTTTATTTTCTACGGGAGTGACAAGCCCAGCGTACTCCAGTGCAAGATAACAAGTCATTAGTTCAAGATAACAAATCTTCCTCGACCGAATTTTTCGAGCAGAAACTCTACTTGAGACTTTAAAAGCCATTTAATGTGTGAAAAATAATTTAACAAATTCTTGTGGAATATTTCATGACCTTTTCAACAACAATAGTAACCTCCTAAAAAAATTTACGCAAAAAAGAAATATTCCGAAGAATGAAATAATACTATACATATTTTTTTTTATTTATTATATTTGTACGTTGCACTTTTCTTGTGTTTAAAAAAAATATATTACAATATTGGGGATTTTTTGAGATCAATTTAACTCAAGTAAGTAAAGAAGTAATTAAAATGTTTTCAATTCAAAGGTATGGTTGGAAGCTTCTCAGAAAAAAACTCCTCTTCGCATTTTTCGTGTTTCGGATGAATTCGAACCTTCCTCCTCCATGCCTGGTTCGAATCCTTAGGCCGACACGCTATCGATTACGCCGTTGAGGTGATGATAATTTCGAAGTTGAAACTTCTGCATCACTTATTTAATTTACTTAAGTTGAATTTTAAGGTGACTCCATATTATGGAAATGTTTTACATATTACAATATAATTTTTTTGTTCTATGAAAATTTGTTGCTTTATATTGCCCCCCCCCCCTCTCCCCGTTCATTGGCTTTTTATTAATATTGACAGTTTTCATTCTTGGGGTGACACCAGAATATCCGCCCCGGGTGCCACCCACGCTAGCTACGCCACTGCATATACTGTTCCTTTTATAGACTCCGTCCACCAATATCGTATCAAACGGTTCTAGATCTTCCTCAAAATTATTCCTTTCAACAATAGGACGACCTTCTTCAAACTATTCTGTTCTTTTTACTTCATTGTAATTCAGGCATACATTATGTAGAACGCAACATGCGATAATTGTCGAAGGAATTCAGTCAGTACGATTCATATCCAGATCTCTTAAACGGCGGAATCTTCCAAATAGTAGAGAGAAACTATTTTCGACAATTACTCGGATAGAGGCATGCATTTATTGAAAGCAATTTGTGCATTCGTTAACTTCCGTCTGCGCATATATGGTGGGATACATCAGTTTAAACAAGGATACGCTTTGTCTCCTAAGATGTACTCACCATTTGGAAAGTATTCATTTGGATTTGCCTGACTTCTTCAATAAATTTCCCTGTTCTGAAACACTCGAATATCTGGAACTGAACTCGGCCACCCAGTGTAGCAATCAATAAATCTCATTTCAGAATCGCATATATACATTGTAGTGTCATCGATGTAAAACATTTACGATTTGTATATGCTCTTGATTGAGATTTTGGAGATTTTATTCGAACATAGGTTCCAACAATTCCCAATAAAATTTTAAAAAGAAGATATCGAAGCAAACCTAGCTTTATTCTATCAATGACCGCACCGGAAGGCCATTTAATATGTTTTGAAGCAATTTTATTTAGAACATTTATCACTCGAACAAAACACTGAGATAGATTGCTCTTCGTTAAATCAAATCGTTCACAAACTGATCTTAAAAATTAAAAGAAGCTAAAACATTGAATGATCAAATATTGTACCTGAAAAAAATGCCTGAATGAATCTGGTGTGGCCAAAAGCCAGATAACAAGAAGAAGTTGTCTTTCTATGCTAATTTGTTTCCGGCCAAGGACTTTTTCTTGCCAATGTTCAGTTACATTTCGTAAAATTAACTCAAAAGCAACTCTCGTAAGACGAAAGTTTTCCTGAAATTGTAATTCAGAATATAAAGCTACAACCGTATGAACATAATTTTTAATCCTTATAATATTGTTACGGTTAGGTTTTAAAGCTAAGGCGGTCAGAATCAATTCGTCTTCTGAATCAGATAAATCTCCATCTTCCGAATTGTCGTCTAAAAAGTTTATGTTAGCTGCATACTATTTAAATTTATAAAAAATACATTTAAAATATTTAAATAAAAATACAACAAGACTTGTTCCCTTACGTGGTCAATCCTATTTTTTAATTCTCCTAAAGCAGTCATGGCAACTGCGAATTTTGCAGGTTTATTCATTTTTTTTACAACTAAGGCCTGCTATACACTTGAGCTAAACTATGTGAACTATGCGTCTATATTTCCTAACCAAAAATATAACAACATATTGACTTTACGTCAGATATTAAGTTTCGCATTGATTGGCAACAATCAATAATGACTTTACACTCGTGACTTAGGATGTTGATTAGAATGTTGACTTAGATGTTAACGAAATATTCTCTCATCCTATGAATTCACACATCGTAATATCTAGAAATTTAATACAAAAAATACCAAATAAATACAATTTTCAATATGTAATCATAGATGAAAAATTCAACTTAAGTAAATATCAAAAATGATGAAGTTTCAATTTAGAAATTATCTGAACATCAAAATTAAAATATGTTTCGTCATCGCCGCTTTGGCTAAGTTGTGTAAGACACACGGAATTTGAACAATGTGTCTCTGATGAATGTAGTTCAAATTCTGACACGAAACACAACAAAATTTTTTCTAAAGAAATTTTAGAGGAAATGAAAAGTTATTTCGAATTGCAAAATTCAAGTGATTTCCAATATGTACTTAAGCTTAATTGTTCTCAAAAACCAATCTGAAATTAAAAATTCCCTAATGTTGTCTATATTTCCTAACCAAAAATATAACAACATATTGACTTTACGTCAGATATTAAGTTTCGCATTGATTGGCAACAATCAATAATGACTTTACACTCGTGACTTAGGATGTTGATTAGAATGTTGACTTAGATGTTACCGAAATATTCTCTCATCCTATGAATTCACACATCGTAATATCTAGAAATTTAATACAAAAAATACCAAATAAATACAATTTTCAATATGTAATCATAGATGAAAAATTCAACTTAAGTAAATATCAAAAATGATGAAGGTTCAATTTAGAAATTATCTGAACATCAAAATTAAAATATGTTTCGTCATCGCCGCTTTGGCTAAGTTGTGTAAGACACACGGAATTTGAACAATGTGTCTCTGATGAATGTAGTTCAAATTCTGACACGAAACACAACAAAATTTTTTCTAAAGAAATTTTAGAGGAAATGAAAAGTTATTTCGAATTGCAAAATTCAAGTGATTTCCAATATGTACTTAAGCTTAATTGTTCTCAAAAACCAATCTGAAATTAAAAATTCCCTAATGTTGTCTATATTTCCTAACCAAAAATATAACAACATATTGACTTTACGTCAGATATTAAGTTTCGCATTGATTGGCAACAATCAATAATGACTTTACACTCGTGACTTAGGATGTTGATTAGAATGTTGACTTAGATGTTAACGAAATATTCTCTCATCCTATGAATTCACACATCGTAATATCTAGAAATTTAATACAAAAAATACCAAATAAATACAATTTTCAATATGTAATCATAGATGAAAAATTCAACTTAAGTAAATATCAAAAATGATGAAGTTTCAATTTAGAAATTATCTGAACATCAAAATTAAAATATGTTTCGTCATCGCCGCTTTGGCTAAGTTGTGTAAGACACACGGAATTTGAACAATGTGTCTCTGATGAATGTAGTTCAAATTCTGACACGAAACACAACAAAATTTTTTCTAAAGAAATTTTAGAGGAAATGAAAAGTTATTTCGAATTGCAAAATTCAAGTGATTTCCAATATGTACTTAAGCTTAATTGTTCTCAAAAACCAATCTGAAATTAAAAATTCCCTAATGTTGTCTATATTTCCTAACCAAAAATATAACAACATATTGACTTTACGTCAGATATTAAGTTTCGCATTGATTGGCAACAATCAATAATGACTTTACACTCGTGACTTAGGATGTTGATTAGAATGTTGACTTAGATGTTAACGAAATATTCTCTCATCCTATGAATTCACACATCGTAATATCTAGAAATTTAATACAAAAAATACCAAATATATGCGAACTATGTTTTTTGTATACAACGTAATTATACAAAAAAACATTACGGGAACAAAATATTTAAAAAAAGAAAATAAAAAAGGAAACATTACATTCATTACATTTTGTTTAAAAAATATTATTCGCGTTAAAACATTATTTTTTTAAAAACATAGTTCGCATAGTTCGCATAGTTTAGCTCAAGTGTATAGCGGGCCTTAAACTCGTGCCAATTGTGCTAAAATAATTTCTTTATTTGACATTTATTTTTGACAGATCACAAACGTCTAATATTTTGTCGTTCTTAAATTATAAATTAACATTGTCGACAAAACTTAGCATGACGTTTCAACACAATTTTATGACATTTTAACAATGTTAGAAAATTTTAAGAAAAAGAACGCGACACAGGTCTCGCTGTAAGTCATTACAATCATGAGTTGAATGTATATTTTTAAATATCTTGAGATCATCAGCATATAAAAGGTGCTTACATTTTAAGTTGTTTGATATGTCATTAATAAATAGAAGGAAGACTAATGACCCTAGAGCAGATCCCTGAGGAACTAAAGAAGATGGAGTTATAAAATTCGATTTGAAACCATTGAATCTAACAAACTGCAATCTTGCAACCAAATATGAAAAAAACCAGAGCTGCATGCGTTTCGATATATTAAATGAATTTAGTTTAGATACATATAAGAATTGAGTGGATCACTTTATCGAAGGCCTTTGAAAAATCTGTATAAATGCAGTCAGTTTGACCATTACTATCAACACTGACGAACAGTTCCTCAGAGAATTCAAGTAAGTTAGACAATGTAGATCGCTTTTGAAAAAACCCATGTTGTACAGTTATAATTTCATTTTTTACCTGATTAAAATAGCTATTTATGTATTAAGGGCATAAAGTATGTCTTTTCCGCTTGAGAGTGAAATTGTTGCTCGAGGCGTTAGAGAGAAACAATCACTCAAAAGCAAAAAAGATACTTAATGCCTGAATTGCATACAAGAATTTTCGTACGGGTAAGATTCTGATTCTGATTCTGATAAAAATACATATATTTACACAAAATAGTAAAATATTTTTTAGAAAATTATTTTATCACAGTAGTTTTTTTAAATAATAGTAATACAATAACTTTAGGCATTGTTATTTCAATTTTAGGCATGTTATTTCACTTTTAGCATTTCTATTTCAATAGGAAAAAAAGGCCTGCTTTATGTACAATTTTAGAATCGCAAAAGTGAACTGTACGGTTTCCTCGTACAAAATAGTACATTATGATGCTAGGATGTAAAGCTAAAGATTGGACGGAGCCGAGATTTGCACCCACATTAAGTCCAAAATAGCTTACGTCCGTGCATCATATACTATTTTTTATTCGCCGCAAGCAAAATATTTAAGGAAAAGTTGTTTATTCTAAATTAAAATTATGAATTTTCATAAATTTTAGAATAAAAATATGTGCAACAAGTAACCTTTGACAGAATATTTATTATTTTTTCCAAATTATTATGTAGCTATGACAACAAATGATAACAACTATTTTAATTGGATAATGAAATTTTGAATTTAAGGGTTGCTTTGATAAAAATTTTTATTTTTCATAGAATTTAAACAAATACAAATGCTTTTTACTTTTTTGGACGTAGCTATGACAACAAAATAAATAGTTGAAAAGTGATACTTTAAAGCCGCAAATCACAGTAATAAAGTAACACTTTAATATGTAGGCGAATAAAAATATTTTTATGGACAATTTTTTCGAATATTTTCGCAAAAGAATTCAATATTGAGATTGGGCGTTAGTTAGCCACATTAGTCGGATCACCCGATTTGAAAATTGGGGGATATGTATGACTCTTTCCATTTAGTTGGAAATACAGCTTGATATAATGATATGTTAAATAACAATGTCAGTGGACTGGTAAGAGAACATTTTAAGTTTTTTATGAAACTATTTAGAATTTGGTCTGGACCTGCTCCTTTATTGTTATCAAGGTATGATATGAGATTTAATACATCAGATTCCTTTACAATAATGTTTGAATCACCAAGGATTCAAAGTTTTTCGCAAACAAGTTGGCTATTTCAGCACAATGACCAGTTTTGACGTCCCCCAGATACATTTCTGTTGGGTATTCCGTTTTAGACGTTAAATATTTTGTATAATGCCAAAATAATTTAGGGTTATATCTATCTTGTTCTTCCATATCCAACGTATACCGCAAGAAACATGCATTAATCTCAGCTTTTACCTTTTTACGAAATAGTGAAAAAACTTTATAATCAACCGCGTTTTTATATATTTTCCAGTTTTTAAAAATTTTATATTTCTTTTTGATTAATCGTTTCAGTTGTGATGAGTACCATATTGGATATCTGTCACACTTTTCATCCGATTTATTAGTTTTTTTGAATATCGTTGTAATAAAGAATTGAGTTTATTATAAAACAAATCGATTGCCTCATTTATTGATAGATTGGAAAACATATCGTCCCATTGAATTGAATTGAGCTCATAAGAAATTTTTTTATAATCAAGTCGATGAAAATTAATTTGGTGGAAAAATTTATTCGGTTGTGTTTTCACCAAATGAGTATTTAATTCAATATACAACGGCGGGTGATAATTATCAATTTTAGAAAGTACGGGTATACTTGGCTGTATTTGAATCTGATATGGACAAACATTCGATATGATGAGATCAAGAAGCTTACCCTGGTAATTTTTAACAGTATTGTATTAAGAGAGATAGTTACATGCTAATGTATCAAGCAAATATTCAGCAGTAAGATCCTCATGTCTACTGACTGTAATATTCGCGTTATTATCAGTTATCCACTAAATTGAAGGTAGATTGAAATCTCCTAAAAACAAGAATTGGGTATTAGTACTAGATACAGTAATAAAATTAGTAACGTAATCAAGGAAATATTTATACTTTATACGTCAATTTAATAAATTTATTTTAACCCAAATACTCACCCAATTCAGAATTAGTTTTATTATAATCTCCTTCATATCTAAAGACCTTGTATCTGTCATCGAAAGCCTCACAGGAATCTATAGAATCATTCAACCAAGTATAACGATACCTTTATCGCAGCGCTATAGTATTTTTTTCAAGTTGTGGGATGGGCCTTCAATTAAAATGCTTCGTCCAAATACTTCTCCCAACTTCATGATCTACACAAAACAAAACAACCACTAAACACTTATTTGATGATTAAGAAAAAAAACATAAACAATTAAATTATAAATTCACAATTTATTTAAATCAAACTAATCAACATTATTTTTTTTTGAATCAGCACATTAATTTTTTTACTTAATTAATTATTTACTTAAAAAAAACCAAAATATCAAATTATATCAAATATCAAAAAAAATATCAACTTTAATAATTATCAAATAAAAAAAAAAAATTAAATAGGAGAGATACCTTAATTATTTGTTTTTTTTGTAAGACGTAGTCCTTAAAAAAACTTCACTCCAAAAATTCTTGATGCTGCAAGAAGAGTTTCCTCGACTGTATATTTGATGAATAATTCCAGAACAAGGATAGGTGTTCTTCCTTATCCGCGCCCAAATACAATAGATGTATTGTTGATCCGTGCCAAAACACAATAGATCGAGCTATAATATTTCTCGTTCTTATATATGATTAATTTCCCTTGCTGTCTTTTCCCCAAGTCATTCTCTGTGTGTACTAAAAAAAATGTGTTGGCTATTCTTATTTTAGTACTTTGGAGGAAATTTCCATTATCTACAAATTGTTAGGGTAGATGTTTTTACCCTATGGCACACAGACAGGTAGTCTCAAAAGCACAATCAAATACTTCAATATAATTTGATTATTTGTTGCTCCAGTATTCAGAATCACAGCACATAACAAAACTGGAGCGTTGGTTGAGGTTTACTCGTTCAAGCAACAAGCGTCTAGCTTAAATCAGCCTATAACACCATCTATTGATTTTTTTTGTGTGCAAAACGTATAATAATTTTTTTCTATGATATTGCAGCTTCTTGCAGATTATCAACTACATTAAGGTTTCTCAAATGATTTGTTGATAGTTTTATATTGTGATAGCGGATTTTGTTTTCATTCTATTGCTTAACTCTAAACTTAACTAAATTTACAAACAAATCAATTAATAAGCTAACAAAAAGAATCATCTAAATTTCATGTCTTAATCAAGCAAATAAAAAGGAAATCAGCTGTTTACATTTTTGTTCAAAGCTGTTCCAATTTTGGTTTTTAACACAAAAAATCTACGTTAATTTATTTCGAATTTTAATAACAAAAAAAACATCAATGAATCTAAAACAAAATTGTTTTTAATTTTTAACAAAAAAGGAGTCAGCTGTTTTTATACAATAAGAAATTTTGGATTTTAACATAAAAAAAATGTAACGTTAATTTAAATATTTATTCGAATTCTACTAATAAAAGAAACATCAATGAAAGTAAGAAATTTGAATTTTTTAATTTTACAACACAACATAAATGAATGGAAAAATGACGTTCAATTTGAATAATTTAGTAAATTCTATTTGCGCGTTACATCACACCCTTTCTGGGGTTTCGAGAGCATTTTGTTGCCTTATACCAAGCTAACATAAAACCAAACTAAAAAGGATCGCAACAAAATGCTCTCGAAAGTTCCAGATATGATGTGGACACTTTCGATTTTTTTCTTACCTTATCCAACAATATGACTACTAACCCTAAAAGAACATGCAATAAATAACTCTGCACAAAAAAATAACTTAACTAGATCATGCCAATAAATTAATGAACAAAAACTTAACATGCTTATTTAACCTAAACTAAAATGAAATTTACCCAAAAATAACAAACAAGCAGGAAACTAATTTTCTCTTTTTAGCTCTTCTGGGAAAACCAAAACATTTTTTTGGACCAAACAGAAGCACTTAGTCTTTGGAAGACGTGCATATTGCAATCTCTTACCAAAGTGTTTCCAGCTGCAGCAACCCAAGTTCCAAATATAATTTGGAGATTGGTATGCAAAAACTAATACTAACATACACACTAACACCTATACACCAAAAAACTTAGAACTATATCCAAAACAATATCCAAAAATTAACTGGTAGGCATATCTTAGTGGCAAAACTTGCGACTAGCGCTATTTTCGAAAGATTTCCCTACCGCAAAAACGAACGTGTCAAAATAAATTAACAGTTTCTTGTCAAAACTGAATTTATTTTACATTAAAAAAAAACAGATAGGCTAATTATTTATTTAAATGAGCGCGCTGTGGGAAAACTAGGTTGATCTAGACCAAACACAGCGCCCTCACTTGAAGGTTATGCAACTTATCTATCCTTCAAGTACTAACCTACCGCAAACCCAAGAATTAAATTTCCAAATCTTAAAACTAACATGCAAGACAAAACTAACATGTCCAACAGTAATTGGAACATGGCTTCCACCCAAAAATTAAAACTAAAATAAATTAAATAAATAATACGAATAATTTTTTTTAAGATCTAAAACATCCAACCCAAAAAAAATTACACCAAATATGTATACAATATACATATACAATTTCTATATTTTTATTTTATTAAATAATTAATTTATGGAGAAAAACATATACATGCGACGACACAACAAATTAAAAACAAACAAACGTATTCAATTCTCCTTATTTGAACATACACAAAACACATTAAAAGGGTTTTAATAATAAATATAAGTAATAACAATAAACATTTAACACTTTAAAATGGTGATTTTATGCTGTAAATTTTTTTATGTTACTTATATGATACTTTGCCGTGTATTTGCTCTCTAGGTCTTCTAAAACATACGTCGACTCACCAAGTTTCGTTTTTACAATAGCCTTAACGTATTGTGGAGCCAATTTAGCATTAAACTGCTCTGCCAAGTTTGACTTCTTAAATGACTTCCTCAATACTATTTCTCCAAGAGCGAATTCAGATATCCTAGTTCTCAGGTTGTAATGCTTGGAATATTTTTCATATGCGGTCTTTAGATTGTGTAGTACTTCCTCTCTTACTCTGTTTAACCTTACTAACCTGTTGTTATTCATATCATCTGTATCAGTTACATTTCTTACCAAATCTTGACCCAACTCCATTTCCTTACCAAAATTTAAAAAATATTGCGACGCTGATGCATAGGCTGACTTCACCACAGCTCTGGAAACATAGTGTTCTGGATATATAATGAGCTAATATCCATAAAATACTTTAATTAAAAGCTAACCAATATTATGGACTTCGTAGTTCTAATAATAAAAATATTAAAGCAGGCAGTAGTATCCCAACAAACATAAATTCTGTTGTACGAGAAAAAGTAAAAAAAAATTTTATCAGAAGTGACAAAGCGGAAGTTAGGGTGCAGAACTGTTGTAAACCGTACTAAATGTGTATGTACCAAATTTCATCCAACTCGATTATCAGGTACAGAAGCTATTGAGCTTCCAAAATAACAGGTGCTTGGAGGACCCCCTACCACTTTGTTCACTATCACTAAAAAAACTAATCAGTTCCTTGCCATACATATTTGCATCTTTTTGCAAAGTGTAATCAAAATTACTTAACGAACGAATGTTGTATGCTTTCAACAAACACTAATTGGAACCCTATTCCATAAGTTTCATCATAATCACTTCGTTATTGTAGGCTGTAGTGTGCATAAAGACACTGACAAAACTTTAAAAAAGTACAAAAAATTTTTTTTTACCGGAAGTAAAAAACCGGAAGTTGGGATGCAGAACTATTTTAAACCGTACTACATACTCATGTACCAAGTTTCATCCAATTCGCTTATCAGGTACAGAAGTTATAGAGCTTTCAAAAAAACAGGTGCTCCAGGGACCCCCCACCACTATGTTCACTATCGCTCAAAAACTAATCAGTTCTTTGCCATACATGTTTGCATCTTTTTCCAAAGTGTCATCAAAATTCGTTCACGAACGAATGCTGTGTGCTCCCAACAAACATTGAAAAAAGTGTGACACATTAAACAGGTGTTCGGGAGGACCCCCACCACTTATTCCAATATTATCCAAAAACTAATCAGTTCTTTGTTACTTAAGTCTCCATCATTTTCCAAAGTGTCATTAAAATAAATTAATGAACGAAGTCTGTATGCTCCCAACAAACTTAAAAAACAAAGTGTGAAAAGTCAGCATTTGTATGGTAGACCCCCCACCACTTTGATCAATGTGTCCCAAAACATGATAATTATCTTTTCACACTAATTGGAACCCTATTCCATAAGTTTCATCATAATCACTTCATTATTGTAGGCTGTAGTGTGCATAAAGACACTGAAAAAACTTCAAAAAAGTCAAAAAAAATTTTTTTTACCGGAAGTGGAAAACCGGAAGTTGGGATGCAGAACTATTGTAAACCGTACTACATACTCATGTACCAAGTTTCATCCAATTCGCTTATTGGGTACAGAAGTTATAGAGCTTTCAAAAAAACAGGTGCTCCAGGGACCCCCCACCACTTTGTTCACTATCGCTCAAAAACTAATCAGTTCTTTGCCATACATGTTTGCATCTTTTTCCAAAGTGTCATCAAAATTCGTTCACGGACGAATGCTGTGTGCTCCCAACAAACATTGAAAAAAGTGTGACACATTAAACAGGTGTTCGGGAGGACCCCCACCACTTATTCCAATATTATCCAAAAACTAATCAGTTCTTTGTTACTTAAGTTTCCATCTTTTTCCAAAGTGTCATTAAAATTGAATAATGAATGAAGTCTGTATGCTCCCAACAAACTTAAAAAACAAAGTGTGAAAAGTCAGCATTTGTATGGTAGACCCCCCACCACTTTGATCAATGTGTCCCAAAACATGATAATTATCTTTTCACACTAATTGAAACCCTATTCCATAAGTTTCATTATAATCACTTCATTATTGTAGGCTGTAGTGTGCATAAAGACACTGAGAAAACTTCAAAAAAGTACAAAAAAATTTTTTTTACCGGAAGTGAAAAACCGGAAGTTGGGATGCAGAACTATTTTAAACCGTACTACATACTCATGTACCAAGTTTCATCCAATTCACTTATCACGTACAGAAGTTATAGAGCTTTCAAAAAAACAGGTGCTCCAGGGACCCCCCACCACTTTGTTCACTATCGCTCAAAAACTAATCAGTTCTTTGCCATACATGTTTGCATCTTTTTCCAAAGTGTCATCAAAATTCGTTGACGGACGAATGCTGTGTGCTCCCAACAAACATTGAAAAAAGTGTGACACATTAAACAGGTGTTCGGGAGGACCCCCACCACTTATTCCAATATTATCCAAAAACTAATCAGTTCTTTGTTACTTAAGTTTCCATCTTTTTCCAAAGTGTCATTAAAATTGAATAATGAATGAAGTCTGTATGCTCCCAACAAACTTAAAAAACAAAGTGTGAAAAGTCAGCATTTGTATGGTAGACCCCCCACCACTTTGATCAATGTGTCCCAAAACATGATAATTATCTTTTCACACTAATTAAAACCCTATTCCATAAGTTTCATTATAATCACTTCATTATTGTAGGCTGTAGTGTGCATAAAGACACTGAAAAAACTTCAAAAAAGTCAAAAAAAAATTTTTTTACCGGAAGTGAAAAACCGGAAGTTGGGATGCAGAACTATTTTAAACCGTACTACATACTCATGTACCAAGTTTCATCCAATTCGCTTATCGGGTACAGAAGTTATAGAGCTTTCAAAAAAACAGGTGCTCCAGGGACCCCCCACCACTTTGTTCACTATCGCTCAAAAACTAATCAGTTCTTTGTCATACATGTTTGCATCTTTTTCCAAAGTGTCATCAAAATTCATTCACGAATGAATGTTTTATGCTCCCAACAAACATAAAAACTTTATGGAAAAAACCACCTGTTGTATGGTGGACCCCCCAACCCTTTATCCAATGTGCTCCAAAAGCTGATAAAATCTTTCTCATGTTATTTAAAAGCTTTTCGCAACGTTTCATGAAAATCGATTGGTAATTGTAGGCTACAGTAGGGATAAACACCTGAAAAAAAAACTTTTTAACCGGAAGTGACAAACCGGAAGTTGGTATGCAGAAGTATTGGAAACATTATTAAAACCTTATATACTAAGTTTCAATAAGATCATAGCTCGGGATCAGAAGTTATTCAAGATTTAAACTTAGAGGTGTTCGGGAGACCCCCCGCCATTTTGTCCAAATTTAAAATGAATCTAGATCTTCTATTTTCAAGTGAACCTGTATCATTTGCCAAAGTTTCATCAAGATCCTATGCAGAAAACTCACCCACCCACCCACCCACCCACCCACCCACCCACCCACCCACCCACCCACCCACACACAGACGTACACCAAAATTTTTATTGGCTATTTGGATAGAGGATGGTCCAAAACAAAAGAAAAAACAAAATTTGGGGTATGTAAGATTTTTTTTTTTCACGATAGATTGCATTACTTCACACAATTTAAAATTGTGGTGAAGTAAAAATAGGGTGTGTATTTTGTGGAGTCATGAGTTGCTGTTCTAATTGCGCAAGAAATTTTAGCGATGTTCAAATCCCAGTTCCGTTGATCGTTTTTAATATATGCTCTAACGCTAGCTAAGATGACTCGATTGATTCGCTCGGCCGGGTTAGATTGTGGATGGTATATAGCATTCAGAAAATGTTTAACACTATACTCCTCTAACAACCTCTTAAACTCTTTGGACGTAAACTGTACTCCATTATCTGAAATTAGAGTTCGTGGTACCCCAAACATAAGGAAAACGTCGTTCTCTAGAATTTGAATGAGAGATTTGGTTTCGGCTCTTCTCACTGGCTTCAGGATGCAGAATTTGCTAAAGACGTCAACTATTACTAAAAGATACTGGTTTCCCATTTTAGACCTCGGAAATGAACCCATGTAGTCTATCGCAATCATCTCCCATGGACTATTTGCATTCTTTTGACTACCCATTGGTACTTTGGTAGAAATATTGGGGTGTTTGTTCGTTTGACAATCTCCACACTTGTTGACATAATCTTTTATTTGTCGGTACATATTTGGCCAGTAGTGCTTCTGTTTTATTTTCTTGAAAGTTTTAGACACACCAAGGTGAGCACCTAAAGGACTGTCGTGATACAACTGCAGAATTTTTAATCTCTGATTCTCGGGGACGTAACATCTCCATTCGCAATCTCCTTTCTTTGTATTATTATTGCATAATTTGAACACATGATCTTCTTTGACAGTGAAATTTGGGAATCGGTCCGGGTTTTGTAATATCTTATCCTTTAGTAGATTATGGTTTTCATCCTTATCCTCTTGGTTTATTTCATTGACCTCCATCAGCCTTGATAATGCATCAGCCACAACATTTAGTTTGCCTTTTCTGTGTTTGATTTCGAAATCAAATTCTTGAAGTTTTAACGCCCATCGTGCCAGCTTAGAAGTCGGATCTTTAAGATTTATGAGCCATCGTAGTGAAGCATGATCCGTTATAACGAAAAACTTTGCACCTTCAATGTATGATCTAAATTTATATATAGACCTCACAACTGCTAAACATTCCCTTTCAGTAGTTGAGTATTTGCGTTCAGTAGGGCTTAGTTTTTCGGAGTAGTATGCAATGATGCCTTCTTGGTCTTCTTCTCCCTGCGTTAAAATTGCACCCATGCCGAGCTCTGATGCATCACACTGTATTGTAAAGGGTTTGTTATAGTCCGGAGTTATTAACACTGGAGCTGAAACAAGTGCTGTCTTTAATTGTATTAATGAAGATTGTGCTTTTTCTGTCCAGATAAATTGTGAATTTCCTTTCTTTAACAAGTCGCTAATTGGAGCGGTAATGGTGGAAAAATCCTTAATAAACCGACGGTACCAGTTTGCCATTCCCAGTAACCGTCTAACATCTTTCACGTTTTTCGGGTGTGGAATATTTAAAATAGGCGATATCTTTTCAGGGTCGGGTGCCAGCCCATTTTCATCTAACACGTAGCCCAAGTATCGAAGTTCTTTCACGCAAAATTTTGATTTATCAAGGCTTATTGATAAATTCGCGTTTGTTAGTCTCCTTGCTACCTCATTTAATAAATACAAATGTCGTTCAAATGTGTTGGATGTTATTATGATATCATCTATATAAACAAAAACTTCTGGCTCAAGGTCGTGTCCCAAACACTTCTCTAGTACTCGACACATAGACTGTGCACTATTGCATAAACCAAATGGCATGCGCTTAAACATAAAATGCCCCCTACCTGGAACAATAAAAGCTGTTTTCGGACGTGACAGTGGATGTAGTGGAACCTGCCAGAACGCGTCTGATAGATCTAATGCTGACATGTACTTTGAAGATCTTATTTGTCCTAATATTCCTCCAATGTGAGGAAGCGGGTAAGCATCCTTGACGGTAACTTGATTAAGAGCACGCGCGTCGAGACAAAGTCTAACTTTTCCTGTTGCTTTTCGGACGCAAACTAGTGGATTGGCCCATTCGCTTTGAGTTGCTTCTATCACACCTAAACTGAGTATTCGGTCGAGTTCTGCATCAACTTCCTTCTGCAAATAGGGTGATAATGGATATGGTCGTTTTACTATCGGTTTTGCATTTCCTGTGTCAATCACATGCGTAAATAAATTTGTACATCCTAGCTCACCTTCCTTTGTTGTTTTGAACTTTTGAATTGTAGCTTCCAGGTATTTACATTGTATTGGATCTAAAGTGGTTCGGTTTTTGTTCTCTGGATGATCTACAACATTGCAATCCAACATCATTTCACAGAACTTGCGTTTAATGCCAAAATGTTCCCAGAAATCTATACCTAAAATAAGAGTTTTGGGAAGTGATGGAATAACGTATGTTGGTACTACCTTTATCATGCTCAGTGCTTTGTATGGAATATCTACGACACTTAAAACTGAATGAACAGTCCCATCTACTGTTTTAATAGCTGACGAATTCGGTTGACCTGTTAAATTAATTTTTTTCAAAAATTCCAACCCTCCAAGTCCGAGAATGGTGCAACTAGCGCCCGAGTCCATTAGCCCTTTTAACTCATATCCTAAGATCTCTACTTTTAAATAAGGTCTACGATCTTTTTGTAAATCTAAAATAGATGACATAATATTTAATTCTGAACTTCCTACGGTGTTTGGTTTAGCGAATTCGGGTTTATCTGATGCCTTGTATTTACTGGAAGATCGGTGGCATCTCTTTTTCGTTCTCCCATTGATTCGTTTCCCGATTCATCGTTTTTTCCACAGTACTGTTGGTTATGTGCTGGATGAGTAAAAGTTTCTGCTCTACGTGACTGAAAATTTAAATGCTGTCTACAATCTTTCGCCGTTAATCCTGGATTGCCACAGATATAACAAAAGATTCTGGTTTGAGACTTTTGGCAGTTCCGGTGGGAGTGCCCTAGCTCTCGGCAATTCCAACACTGCAGTTTTCTTCCTATTCGTTCGGTTTCATCTTTTAGTTCAAAATTTCTTTGATTTGTATTTCTGGACTCTCTTCTTCCATGATGTCCAAAAGAACATATGCAATGGTTGACTAACTCTTCATTTTTAAAATGTAAATGTTGTTGAGTTTCCTTAGAATTGTTTAAATACTTGACTTGATTATATGGTTCTTCGTGCATGTCAGGAATACTATTGTGGAATGATATGGGTTTCTCGGTTTCGCATTCTTCGTATTGCCTACCATAACTTGGGTCTACACAATTTACGGCTGGATATCGTATTGGTCTTCTATATTGATCTTGTCCACTCATGTTTCGCGAATATGACGGTTCTACCATCGAAGATGTTGGAAATTGAATCATGCACTGACGTCGATCTGCTAGAAGTTTGACTTCGTCCATCCTTTTACAAAGCCGTACAATACCATCTAACGTTGTTGCATCTGTCATCGCTAAGTTATAACTATATTGCGGAAGCATATTTTTTTGAACAACATACATTTTGAAATTCTCATCCAATGCAGGATATACTCTACTAAACAAAATTTTTAAATCAGTGATGAAGTTTGCGAATGGTTCCGTGCGTCTTTGCAGACGATTCAGTATTTCTTCCCTCAATAGAAAATCATAATGACGAGGTAAGAACTCGGTCTTAATACTATCGACAAAAGCTGCCCAATTTTGAAATGATCCCGCACTACTCCAGTACCATTTTTCGGCCTTGTTTTTTAAAAGAAAATGGATATTTGTTAACAAAACATGCTCATTGACTTCTTCACCGCGAGCATAGATCTCAACTCGTGTCAAAAATTCGTTTAAAGATAGACCCTGTCCGTCACCGCTAAAACGAATATCCCATTTATATAAATGCTTACCACCGCCATAGTTATCCCCCTGCAATCGTTTCTTAATATAGTTTGGATCTTGCAACGCACCAACTCTTGGATTTATAGTAAACTGTTGTTCATATCCGGGAACGAGAAAATTATTTTTTGAGGTATTTCTGAAATCTCCCATTTCTTTGTACATCTCGTTTACGTGTTCACTAGAACGATGGGTTGGATCTAAAAATGAAATATTCGGACTATTGGCAGGAAGTCTTCCTCTGCCCCTACCAACGTTCATTTGATCAAATTGGCTTGCCAGTTGTTCTAATGCTGCGTTATTTTTTTCGCGTTCTATTGACAGTCGTATATTTTGACTTGATTCGGCTGACGACGTCCTGATAACATTAGTACAGTTTGCTCCTTCTTATTGGAGGTGGGAGGATGCTTCTTTGAATAAATGTTTAAGACCGTCCAAAACTTCCGAGTAACCTAAAAGAGTGGTATCTTTTACCCTAAGTAGTCGTTCAATCCATAGACCTGACCTAGATTTAACAATTTCCAAGAGCTCCGTATCGTTTTTTCTTTGTGCGACTGAAAAATCATCCCTTAAAATGGTCAATGTTGTACGTGCCTTATCTAGTTCTTCCAGAGGTTTTGAAATAGTCAGAAATGGCAGTCTTTCATCTCCTTTACTCTCTTTGACTAAAGCATTTCTTAAAGCAGCCGTTTCGCTTCTTGCTGTCACCAACCCCTCTACACCTCTGATGGAAAGCTCGTGCTTGCGTTCTTCTTCGCTCAAATGCAAAGGCTCGTACGTATAATCTTCACCTAGTGCCATTATTTAAATTTAACGAGAAAGATAAAATATCGTACCAAGAAATGAAACCGTATTACTACACCCAAAATTATTCCCGAAAAATATTGTGTATTTTTTTTCCAACGTATAACAAACCTTTATTAATAACCAAAGACGCTATCAAGATAAATTGTAAAAATGCTATTTTGAATTGATGAGTACTACAACCAAATTAGTTATAAAAATACGCCAAATAATGTTAAAATATCGTTTATAAGTATATGTGAGCAAATCCTGAAACCAGCGAGTAGAACGGAAAATTAGAAAACCACAAGAGCAAAAGGAACAAAATATAAGTAATCTCTTATATCGGGAAATTGAAATACATAATTGTAAATTTGTATGACATAACTATAAACTTTTTTTTTTACTTTAAAACAATGCATTAATAGTGAAACGAAGGAAATTGAAAAATAATTTTAAATTTTATTTATTTATTGAATAATTTATTTATTTATTTAATTAATTAACTATAATTTTACCTGGTTATAAAAATTTATACTCCATGTGTTTGTTCCCGTTACTTTTGTAGCTTGATCTGCTATACTGATGATCCACGTATTGGACTTTATTTATATTTTCTTATTATTTTAGCTCGTTCACTCACTGTACTGGCAAACAATTTTTTTTGAATATTGGCAAAATTTTTTCTTTTTTTTTCAAAACATACTAGCAAAAAAAAATTTTTTATTAATAATATTTTTTTTTTTTATATTGCACGAAACCACAAAATCACAAAAACTAATTGACACTAATCACAAACATATTAATTATTTTTCATATATATGTGTATTATACACATAACTTAACTTATATACATAACTTAACAAAGCACAAACAATTTTTTTTTCATGCAACTTAATCTAAAACATAATTTTCCCAGAAACTGTATATCACTAACAAACACTGATACAAAAATTTATTAACGCTAAAACTGTTCCAATAACATTAATCACTTTACACAACAAAAAAAAATTTTCCATGCACCTTAATCTAACACATAATTTCCCCAAAAACTGTGTATCACTAACAAAAACAAATACAAAAATTTTATAACAACTAAAACTGTTCCGATAACATTAATCACTTTACACAACAAAAACTTTAACAAAAAAAAACAAAATCAATGAAGATGAGAGAGCTACTTTGCTAAAACACTTCAACTAAAGCTGTTGTTTTTTCTGGTTATGTCCCCAAACAAGGGATGCCAAATATAACGATACCTTTATCGCAGCGCTATAGTATTTTTTTCAAGTTGTGGGACGGGCCTTCAATTAAAATGCTTCGTCCAAATACCTCTCCCAACTTCATGATCTACACAAAACAAAACAACCACTAAACACTTATTTGATGATTAAGAAAAAAAAACATAAACAATTAAATTATAAATTCACAATTTATTTAAATCAAACTAATCAACATTATTTTTTTTTGAATCAGCACATTAATTTTTTTACTTAATTAATTATTTACTTAAAAAAAACCACAATATCAAATTATATCAAATATCAAAAAAATATCAACTTTAATAATTATCAAATAAAAAAAAAAAATTAAATAGGAGAGATACCTTAATTATTTGTTTTTTTTGTAAGACGTAGTCCTTAAAAAAACTTCACTCCAAAAATTCTTGATGCTGCAAGAAGAGTTTCCTCGACTGTATATTTGATGAATAATTCCAGAACAAGGATAGGTGTTCTTCCTTATCCGCGCCCAAATACAATAGATGTATTGTTGATCCGTGCCAAAACACAATAGATCGAGCTATAATATTTCTCGTTCTTATATATGATTAATTTCCCCTGCTGTCTTTTCCCCAAGTCATTCTCTGTGTGTACTAAAAAAAATGTGTTGGCTATTCTTATTTTAGTACTTTGGAGGAAATTTCCATTATCTCCAAATTGTTAGGGTAGATGTTTTTACCCTATGGCACACAGACAGGTAGTCTCAAAGCACAATCAAATACTTCAATATAATTTGATTATTTGTTGCTCCAGTATTCAGAATCACAGCACATAACAAAACTGGAGCGTTGGTTGAGGTTTACTCGTTCAAGCAACAAGCGTCTAGCTTAAATCAGCCTATAACACCATCTATTGATTTTTTTTGTGTACAAAACGTATAATAATTTTTTTCTATGATATTGCAGCTTCTTGCAGATTATCAACTGCATTAAGGTTTCTCAAATGATTTGTTGATAGTTTTATATTGTGATAGCGGATTTTGTTTTCATTCTATTGCTTAACTCTAAACTTAACTAAATTTACAAACAAATCAATTAATAAGCTAACAAAAAGAATCATCTAAATTTCATGTCTTAATCAAGCAAATAAAAAGGAAATCAGCTGTTTACATTTTTGTTCAAAGCTGTTCAATTTTGGTTTTTAACACAAAAAATCTACGTTAATTTATTTCGAATTTTAATAACAAAAAAAACATCAATGAATCTAAAACCAAAAATTGTTTTTAATTTTTAACAAAAAAGGAGTCAGCTGTTTTTATACAATAAGAAATTTTGATTTTGACATAAAAAAAATGTAACGTTAATTTAAATATTTATTCGAATTCTACTAATAAAAGAAACATCAATGAAAGTAAGAAATTTGAATTTTTAATTTTACAACACAACATAAATGAATGGAAAAATGACTTTCAATTTGAATCATTTAGTAAATTCTATTTGCGCGTTACACAAGCCTCAGTCAAGCAAATGACATCGAAATTGTTTACTCTAACTTCCATTTAAGATTTCCTAATTTAGTTCTCAAACCCCTGCAATTTTGGTAATAATTTATTATTATTCATTTTAAATGACAAAAAATAATATAATATAAATTGAATATAAAATATAAATAAATACAGTATAAATTAACTCCGTTTCGTCAACTAATCCAAATCCAAATTAGATGAAATTTTAATAGCTTCAGAGTCGTCATCTTTCTTGCAGCAAAGTCGCCCATATTTCGCCCAAACATATTTATATTTGTATTCTTCGGATTTGAGTAACGTTCTAGTTTCGTATAATAACCTTTTCTTGTTTGCAGTAAGATAATCCGTGATAAATATTTGAGATGTTGAGTTTTGAAATCCGATTTCAGAACCAATCATGATCGACTTAATTTTAGCAACCTTAAGGATCCTGTCTTAAATATTTTGAGTGGAATTCTACTGTGATTGGTTTAATTTCGATGTTGAATTGAGCGATGAATGTACTTTATTTGTTGAGGATCAATACTAAAATCAATAAATTTGCAAATTTTTT